>CM035151.1:75903597-76138674 GCA_020205615.1 Panax quinquefolius
ATCACTTACAAAGAAAATAACATCCCTTACCTCAAAAGACGATGCTTACATTTGGAATCTTTGGATATAGTGCTAAAAGAACTTTGCAGATAGAAATACTCAAAGTACTAAAATACTCACAAAAATACGCTCGATATTATAGAGAGAGAAAAAGAGAGAAATCTTTAGTTTCTGGTGTGATTTTCAATTCTAACCTAAGTACCCTATTTATAGGAAAATGCTTAGAACACCAAAGTAAAAATTTTAATAAAATAAAATATATATATATATATATATATATATATAAAATTCTACGCAATTTAATTTAGTCCAAACTTCAGCCACATATGTGCCAAAAATAACAAAAACATTTTTCTTAATAAAAATAATTAAAACTTCCAAAAATCAATTATTCCGGAATTTCAGAACTTCAATAATTCATAATAAATAGCCCTTTTATCAGAAAAATTCAAAACTCATGTCCTTTCCATAGGAAATTCCATTCTCTACAACTTTGCAGAAGAAAGTTTTTCCAAATTCCCAACAGAAATTGACCGAAATCCACAAACGAGCGATTTTACAGGCTATAATCAAATTTCAGTCAAGAAATGGGCCCACAGACATGTTTAACATGTTTTAAACAACTTTTGCAACAAAAATACTCTTCCTCCTCATATACTCATATATCCCACATTCATTGTAAAAATATCATCATTATTATATTATAATAATATAATAAAATATTATTTTATCAGAAAAGATAAAATATCGATTTTCAATAATTGTCACTTTAAAATTTTTCTCCATCTATATCCACATAAAATGAATATTTTTCTTATCATATAAATTAATAATTAATTATTCACAAATAATATTACAGAATCACAATCTCGGCAACGGTAGTTCCGGGAAAGAGGAGGCTTTCCAATAAGGATTTCTCCTTACTGGCGCGCAATTAGGTGACCAAACCTCTCCTTAGACAGAACTTTCTAGACATTTCCAATAATGTTATCTAATAATATTATTTAGATAATATGAATTATTGCTCCGATAATGAAAAATACTGTGTAGTGACAATTATTAAAACAACAGTAATATAAAATATCAACGTAGCAATTATTGAATCAATAAAATAAAATACTGAACAGTAATTACTGTAACAATTATTGAGTAGTGCCTTCTTACGTAAGAATCAATAATTGGTGCAATACCGTGCTACTCTCGCTGTGCAACAACGCCAGACATCGTGTTTTTAACCATCGAGTATTCCAACAAAGATTAATCAGTAACAACTACACCGTTATTTATAAACAACTTATACTTGCTGCGTTTTCTTCATCCAATCGCTTTCATGGGGGCCCATAAAAGATCGTGCCGTCAAATCATTTAATATTCCCAAACAAAGAAGAATATTCCACAACCAAACGAATATTCCCCGACAACAATGAATATTTTATAACGACCTACTTATTTTAAAATATTTGCACATTTTACCCATAACTAACCACATTAATCAATTCAACCCTTACTATTTCAAAATAATAAATAGAGAAAATTAAATTTCATTTATAAAAAGTCGGGGTCTTACAATGTGCATGATTATATTATTGTGTAGGGCTCGTGAAGTGCAGATAACTGTAAGCTGTTAAACTGTTATTGGTAAACAACGATCAAGGCAAGTCTTTCAGTTCCTATTTGCTATGTGAATTTGATTGTTTTAAATCTTTATTACAAAGAGCATGATGTGTTATATATATGTTGAATGTATGAAATGTTAAAGTCAACTTATGACTACGTTAATTGAGTAAAGCATGCTGATTGAGTAAGGAACTCAATCTTTATACATCTTTATACTTGTTATATGAACTGTAACATGTATGTTATGTTAGTCCAATGTTTATGAGATATATGTTGAAAGAAAAGCATTATGTACTACGTGATGCATGAAAACCTGTTAGATTTTCTTGGGTTTATCGAGCTCAACCTTGCAAATAACCATTTTTACTGTGTTAAGGATCAAGGTAACACTATGTGCTACTTGAGTGGCGTGGATCGTAAAATAATACACGAAGATTAAAATATTAGTTAAAGTTGTTATTTCTTTATACCATGATTAAGATTCATGAGATGTACTACATGTTTTATGATGTATAGTTTTATGTTGAGTTGTAAAGCTAAAGTTAGAGTTATATGATATTTAAAGGTTATCAGATTGAAATATAAAATTTTATATAATAACAGTGATAAAGTGAATCATAAAATAAGATTGATTCAAAGACATGTAGATGATAAAGGTTTTGATTCAGGGTCTTAAAGTAAGAAGACATAAAAGTTTAAATTATTCTGCATTTTATATGGTTTAACATCGAATAATGATGTAAAATCACAAGGTAGATGTGTTATTAACGACCGAAGTTGAGAATTATATTGTATGAATTTTGGGGTCATTACAGTTGGTATCAAAGCTGTAGGTTATAAACCTTAGGTAGGAGTACCTTAGGCTATAACCTTAGAGAAGGAAGGTGAAGATAATGAAAGCATAAGCCTAAAAAGAGTTTGAACAATAAGAAGTAATTTAAGAAACATATAGATAAGGGATTAAAACATGCGTGAAAGGATTCAAAGAAGAATCTCGCAGAGTTATGGGGTTACCCAACTCCAATAATATGGATGTAAGGTGATAATAAATAGACAGTGTCTATAAGAAGAGAATGATAAAGAATTTAAGAATAAAAAAAAGGTTATATTTAAGTATGGTATAATTGTACTCTTTAATGGTTGATGTATGGTAAACGATTCCTTCATAGAGCGGAGGTATATACGAACTAGTAACTCGGAACCTAGTTTGTTGGTTGTTTGTGGGAAACCACTCAGCGTACCATATGGAAACTGTTAGAGACTCGATGTGTACTAAGTATAGAAAATGGATACATATGATGAAAATGTGGAACTCGATTGGAATGTTGAGCAATGTAAATGAAGTTGGAAATTCTTAAAGCAGGAATTGTTATATAAACAAGAAGATTCAAAGAAGAATCTTGAAGAGATATGTAGATAAGGAATGTGAGTTACCTAACTCCAATAACAAAGATAACGAATAATGTCGTAAATGAAAGGAAAGAAAGAGAATTATAAAATAAAATGATCACGAGTTAAGGAAAGAATTTTAAGGAAGATGATAATAGAATAAGATCACGATGTGATTTGAATAAGTATAGCTTAATGCTATGAAGATGGTATACTATGAAATAGTACGAGATAACTCACGAGGATTTATAGATGATGTGATACGAGGAATTCGTATCGAGCAAAGAGCAAGTTAAGAGTAAGATAGAGTTATGTGGGATTTCAACTGAGGACTCATGTGATGGCTGAGTTGTACAAATCTTTGTATAGGCAAGGGTTTTGTGCTTGCACTCAGTTTATCATATTGATAATCATTGGAATGTTGGTGTCGCGCTATCAATGTATATGTGGCGAAAAGGTGATTCTTTTCTAATGTGTATGTTTGATAGTTAGAAACTATTAAGATTAGACAGATATTATTAGGATTAGGCGCGGTTCTTAAAACTAATGCATATGGTAAGTTCGTGACTCATAATAATATGGTATGTTTTGAACCCCTCAGCGAATGGACGCCTATGGTCAGACTAGGATAAGTTCTTAAACTCATATTATTGTGACAAGTCCTGAACTTCCAATGTGCGGTAAGTTTGATGAACTGGGGTATAATTAAGTTATGAATGAATAATTGAGGATTATGGGAATAGATAGAATTATTAAGCAATGGATCAGTATAGAAAGTGGAGACATAAGTTTTTCCAAATCTTCTAGCTATGCTAGACTTCAAAATTTTTGACATCAAGCTAAATTTACACTATGTGCCTTTTTAAAATGAATTTTTACTCTCAACGCATGGTAACAAATGTATATGTGTGGACTTCGGCACACTGACACATCGTTACCTGTTGAGATATGATATCACTAAAACTGATCTTCAAAGATTTTTGAACTGATTAAAGAATAGTCTATGCTAATTATTTCGGCTAGACAAAAATGATTTGAAAATATCAAAATATATTTTATATCATTAATGCATCATGGAACCTAGTGCAAAGATGATTAAAACGATGGAGTTATCAATACAGAATTTCTTAGTGTTGGATGTGATCTAAGGATCGTCAGCCCACTATGGTATGATGTGGTATGACAAAGTCACAAAATAACGGAATCCTCAAACGGACTGTAAATACAGTGCGGTATCATGACGTCATAAAACTATTTTTGAGATTTCTTTAAGATATGAGAATATATATATATATATATATGTGTGTGTGTGTGTGTGTGTGTATATATATATGTATATTTCGATTGATGTCCGAATTATTGTAGAAGTCTATGCTATTTGATTCAGCTAGATGAATATTGAAAGATGTTCATGAAATTCAAGCATTTCTTGAGAAGTTATGCCAAATCAAATTGTTTTGGTGCGGATTTAGATGTTGAAAAGCTGAGGTGAACAACCCTATAAAAAGGGGACATGTTATCGGAGACAATGGTTCCTAAAGTAACGTATATAGTCGTTACGATGTTAAGATGTAATACATTGTGCACGACGTAGGGGTACGATAGGCTGATCACCTAGAGTACTTGCAGAGAGTGTTTTCAGTCTGTGTGATTGCTAAACATTCTGTTAATGACGATTTACAGTGGTGATGCACTGTTAAACCTGGGGAGGAGTTCAAGGTCCGTATAGTCTTATGACTGTTAAAGGTTCAAGTTGAGATACTTGATAACCTAGGGACATAGTTCAAGGTTTTATGACCCCTCAACATGATTTGAAATCTTTTAAATTCCTGTTATTCATTTCGCTTCCCAATTGTTGAGTAATTGTGGAAGATTCTTATTATTCTGAAAGGTGAAAGTGGAAAGGATGAGAAAATTAAGCAAAACATAATAATTTGAAGAAAGAAATGAAATTCCAGAAGAAGAGAAAATGTGAAACTCTTAGAAGATGAAGAGGTGAGGAATATGATGATCTTAGAAAGATCCTTCGAGAAAGAATTTGGTTGCAGAACCTAATGAATAAATATATATTAACATAAAATCTATTTTGATAAATGGAAGGAACGAATATTAGTAAGTCAAAATTTCGAGGATGAAATTCTTAGAAGAAAGGGTGAATGTAATATCCCGAGTGTTTATGATAACGATCCTTAGAAAAGGAAATGAAAGGGTTAATGAATATATAATAATCAAAAATATAATTGAGTTCAAGTGAAAGCTTATGAAATAAAAATTACAAAAATTTATTATGAAGAATGGTGGTAGTGGTAATAAATAAAACCTATATTAAGATAATGTGTTGAAGTTATTCAACGATAAATTTTGAAAAGAGATTTGGTGAAAACCGTGTAAAGGAGGTTTCACGATTCCAAGGATGTAATTTTATAAGGGGGGAAAGATGTGATAACCTTGAATTTTTATAAATTATTAAAATAAGAATTTAATAATTAAAATTCTATTATGAGATATTTTGAGTTTGAGTATGTATATATATGTGCTATATATGTTGAAATATATGATCTAGTGTGAAGAGAAATATATATTTATATATTGAGAAAGTGAGGTTTAATAGTTAAGTTAACTATTGAAGAAATTAAATGAATTTTGTAATTGATTTTAAATATTTATTGAATTAAATAAATATTTTAATTAATTTATTTATTGAGACGTATATATGGTTGATAAAGTTGTGGTGAATTAATTTAGTAACTAAATTAATTAATGATAATTAAATTGAGTGTTGATAATTTTATCTCAAGGATTTAATTTAAGGAAAATAATTAAATTAAATCAATTGCTTAATATTTAAGAAGATAATTAAATTAAATGAATTGTTTAATTTAATGGAAATAAATAAAATAAATAAAGTGATGTTTCTAATTTATTAATTAAATTGGATATATAATTATTTAATTATTTATTATAAGCATAATTATAATTGGAATATAATTATTATAATTATAAATTATAAGCTATTAAAATGGGTTACATGTGTGACAAGTGTAACAAGTGTAACAAGTGTAACTATATAATATAAATATTATTTAAATAATCTAGTATGGGAATTAGTGTGTAACCAAACGTAGCCTTATGGCTTTTGGTTATTTTAACTGATGTGAGCCTTTTTATTTTTAACTTGACGTATGTGGGAAAAAGGGAGTCGGTGTATATTATGCGTATTATTTTCCTAAAGGCTAAAGAACAGAGGGTTTAGAGAGGAAGAAAACACAGAGTGTTAGAAAGAAATTGAGGGAGCTAGAGAGGAAATTGAGAGTTCTTTGTGAATTGGGAATCAAGGGAACAAGCTTTGGAAATATTATCTTTGCTAAATCAAGGATTAAAGGTATAATCTATTCCTAATTCTAACTCTTAGTTTTGTAATATCTATTCTCTGTGACTTGGAATTTTGTTGGATTATGGTTTGGGTTGTTCATTATATGGATATATAATCTGATAATTATCATACATAAGTAATCTTTAGTGATCAAATTCATGAATTTGGTTTGTGGAAAGAAATTAAATAAATAACAGTATTTATGTTATAGAAAATGGTTTAGAAAGTACAAAATTTCATGCTTAATATGGGTTATAATCTGTTATTTGATGTTAGAATATGTTAGTATGTTAAGAAACGAAAGCGGCGTAGTTTAAATTGTGTTAATTGGTTAAGAAACGAAGCCGTGGTGATCGAATTCGCTAAATGTGTTAAAACATGAAAATAGAGTATGAACATGTGTTTTGGGTAAAATTTTAGGTTGGTTAATGTTTTTATAAATGGTTAGAATTCAAGTATGTTGTAGTTCTATGAATTACGAATCCATAAAATAGAAAACGGACTAATTTGGATGTGTATAACTCAAATTATTAAGATTAGTAGGAGAAAAAGGGTCAAAAATCGCGAAGAATGTAAGCTTGAGGTCTGTCTTACGCTAATTCATGCGCTAACTATCTTGTGCCCTATGTCATTTGGGGCGCAGCTGCTCTCTAGGGTACAACTGCGCTGTGCCCAAGGCTTAATTGGGCGTAGCTGCGCCCAAAGTATGCCAGGTGTGACTACTTTGACCTATTTTAGTAAAATAGGCATAACATTTTTATACGAACTCCGATTAAGGCGATTCAAGAGGATACGGAACGAGGACGAATAGACCAACAACTTTTATTCTTTAGGTTTTTCAATTTGAGGTCGGTAACAGTAGTCAAAATGGTCATCTTTGTGACTGATACGTATTCGGAGGCAATCAAAGGGCGTCAGACATGCACATACACAAGTATAGTGATGTCGACAATAATAGATGTTGTTCTAAGTTATAGAACCTGAATATTATGAAGTATAATGATTCTTAACATTAATAAATGATATATTAGATAAGTTGAATATGCATACTAAGCACACACAAGTGAGACAAATTGGGCGTGTGACGAATAAACGTCAAAACGTCGTGATAAGTGATAATGAATGTAAAAAGTGTTTTAAATAAAATGAAATGAATATTATAAGATATTGAATAGTGTTAATATAAAACCAATAAGTAATCCTAGCAAGACTTAAACACTTGAATGAACTTCGAACATGAAATACAGTGAGATATAAGTTGAAAGTTAACACAATCAAATTGAACATTTTGTATCTATGATAGGAAGGGTTATGAGGCATAAATTAAAGTTTAAATTATAACTACTATGCGTTGATATGTGACTAATATTTGATGTGAATGATTATATAATTGTGTAGGGCACGTGAAGTGCAGATAACTGTAAGCTATTAAACTGTTATTGGTAAACAACGATCAAGGCAAGTCTTTCAGTTCCTGTTTGCTATGTGAATTTGATTGTTTTAAATCTTTATTACAAAGAGCATGATGTGTTATATATATGTTGAATGAATGAAATGTTAAAGTCAACTTATGACTACGTTAATTGAGTAAAGCATGCTGATTGAGTAAGGAACTCAATCTTTATACATCTTTATACTTGTTATATGAACTGTAACATGTATATTATGTTAGTCCAATGTATATGAGATATATGTTGATCATGCTATTATGTGCTACGTGATGCATGAAAACTGTTAGATTTTGCTGGGCTGTCGAGCTCAACCTTGCAAATAACCATTTTTGCAGGTTAAGGATTGAAGGTAACACTATGTGCTACTTGAGTGACGATGATAAGAAATAATACACGAAGATTTAAATATTAGTTAAAGTTGTTATTTCTTTATACCATGATTAAGATTCATGAGATGTACTAAATGTTTTATGATGTATAGTTTTATGTTGAGTTGTAAAGCTAAAGTTAGAGTTATCTGATATTTAAAGGTTATCAGATTGAAATGTAAAATTTTATATAATAACAGTGATAAAGTGAATCATAAAATAAGATTGATTCAAAGACATGTAGATGATAAAGGTTTTGATTCAGGGTCTTAAAGTAAGAAGACATAAAAGTTTAAATTATTCCGCATTTTATATGGTTTAACATCGAATAATGATGTAAAATCACAAGGTAGATGTGTTATTAACGACCGAAGTTGAGAATTATATTGTATGAATTTTGGGGTCGTTACAGGATTCTCCTAAATTATGCCCTGAAATTAGTCAAGTATGCATGCCCTCGTGCATGTGGATAGTCCATATTATAGGGGAGACTCTGTCGAATTTTTTTCATATATAAGTCAAATGGATATATAACTTGAACATTAGGGCTTAACCCAAAACCTTGGTTGCAATATATGATCATACTTATACCAATCCAATAACTTGAACTTGAGTATGACATAAAACATAACTAGGAATTAAGTTTATCCATAATTCAATCAAGAAGAAGGTTCAAAGAAGTTATATATATGTCAAATGGCCATATATGCATTCGTATTCACATGGACTAATAGTATGCCTTCTTCTGCAATCTTGATATACACATCGTTATAGTTTCTAGAACACATTTCAAATTTCATTGGCTGTTCTTCAAACTTGACCATTAAGATATTTTCATCACCTAATGTCCTATCATATTTAGAATATTTTTTGTTGTGTTCAGATATGGACCCTGGAATATATAAAGGCAATGAGTATATGTGATGTTATATTAATTGCTTATACATTTTTGTTGCTCTTATATGCCTATAAATGGTCAAGTATGCATGCCCTCGTGCATGTGGATAGTCCATATTATAGGGGACACTCTGTCAAAATTTTTTCATTGGTTGGGTAATTTAGACTTGTCCCAATGCATATGCAGACCATGCATGATGCAATGATTCATATTCTACCCCTAGGAATCTATTGTCTTTAGGTTGGTGTCACTTAAAATATGTAGGATGACATACGACCATACCTCATTCAAATTTAAGATCCATAACAATATACCATGTATTTGGATAGTCAATCTCAAGGTGTGTAAATTTGTTTTGGCATGTATCCTTGTTCAAATCCCGAATAATCATATATGATGCACAATTATGTTATATATGTACATATACACTTATAAGGGCTTAATGAATGAGCGCTATCCTGAAGGCACCCCGCGTCCGTCTATTGATCAAGAATTTTGGGAGAGGGCGTCCGTCGTGAAGAAAAACTATGTTAAAGGCCAAGGACAAAAATGACGCCCGACCATCAGTGGCACAGGCAGCTCTGCTACCCAGTCTACACAGTCATTAGGTCATCCAACCTATCATACTCCTACTGACTATGTGAGAGTGATCTATCAGAATTGTGATCTTCTTCGTATACTGGGCAGACATCTGCATTCTCTAGGTCCTGATGAGTTGGCGTGGCGATGGCTGACGACAATGAAGAACATCACAACATCGTGGTGGCGACCGGTATATATAGCGATCTTCATTCATCCACTATCTTAATTATATGTTTCACTACATTGTCTATTGTTTAGCTTTCCCCAAGTTATAGCAATATCAACACATGTAACACATATGTTTTATTCTTTTGTTAATTATATGGTACTAATTTGGATGATCCACGAAGAGCTAGCTAGACCAGTCATGTTAGATTTTTAAAGCCTTGCTAGACTTGTTTTTTAGATTTTTAAAGCCTTGTACTCTTTTAGATTCATTCTTTGGACAATTGTATTGGTTTACGATTCTATTATATGGATGTTTACGATTGTATTGTGTTGTGTTGGTTTACGATTCTATTATATCGATGAATGTTTATCATATAGTAGTTATCATGGATGAATGTTTATTATATGGTAGTTATCACGGATGGATGCTTATATATACTGCTGTGTATTGGGATAGAAAGTAGGAACAAAGCAGGTTATTTTTGGGAAATCAATAAAATAGGAAAAATATTTATAAAAAAAAACACATCAGCGACCGCATGCGGTCGCTAATACTGAAACACGGTCGCTGATAACCACTAGGAAACTAGCGAACGGATCGATCGCTATTAACGGTTCATTTACGACGACACGTAATGCCACGTCACACGACAAATGACTCAAAGATCGATCGAATAAGCGACGGATTCGGTTGCTGATTGCGGTCACTAATAAGTCGGTCGCTATTGTTGGTCACTGAGGTCCATCCAACGACCAGATTATATACGACTACTATCTGCGACCGCATTCGCTCACTGATACTCATCTACGACCAGTTGCGGTCGATGATAGGCGGTCGCTGATAAGCCTTTTTATTGTAGTGCTCGACACTCACGAGCACATAAGTTACAATCACATAAGCACATAAGTGTTTTATTATTTTTTTCCTTAAAACTTGATAAGAGTTTATCACCACTATCTTTTCAAAGGTTACTTCCTAAAACTTTTCCCCACCTAAGGTTCATAACCTAAAGCTTTGATACCAACTTGTGACACTCCTAAATCTGGGTACTTCATTCCCCTAAGACTTGGTGTTCACTTTCCATACATTCATACTATCTACCCAAATATGATAATATTTAAACCATAAATCCTCCCATTAATGGGTTACATCATTAAATCAAAAAGTCTCCCAAGTTATCTAACCTTTAACATAAATCAAGTGCGAAAATAAAATAGTTACATCACATCATTTAAATAAAGTCTATTAATATAAAAGCCAATAAATTACAAGTCTTCATCACTTGTACATCTTTCCTTTTCCTTTGTTTGTAGTAGGTTTATCGACCTTCTCAACCTTAGCTGCAATAATTATATTTATGGAAGAGTGAACAAAACAAATGCTCACTAGATATAGCAATGAATCAACAAGAGAATAATAACTGCCAATGATTAGGCTCATCAAAACTGAATAATACTCTATCAACGATAACCAAAAACTGGAATCAAAATATAAAATATATATGAGGGTCATAAGACCACGAACTATGTCCACGGTTAAAAGTAATCTTTCAACTTTAACCTAAACAGTTATACTGTAGGGACTTCACGTACTTAGGGGGATTAGCCCTTCGTATCATGTATTGTGCACAAACATCTAAACGCATCACGTACCCCTAAAATAAGGTTGTTCTTCTCAGTTTTAGAGTACAAGTCCACACCAAAGAAAGTTTGGTTTGGATAAACATCAAGGGTAATTTAGAGTTTTACGATAATCAACTAAAGGATTAGTTGAATAACCAAAATTTGATAACACTACGGTTGATCAATAACAACATAATATAGAACAATTGAGAATCATAAGTGAACCGACTATATATTAAACTCATGCTTGGAAATAACTAGAAAACATAATTATTGAATAAAATGATAAACCTTTGCTTGAACAATAATAAGGTAAGGCTATGACCTTGCCAAATTAGAAATTGAATTATTGAACATACATTAACTGATAGCAAGGTGAACAATGAAAACTTGCTCAACATGATAATAACTTGTGCAAAGTAATTTAAAATAAGACAGCTCAATATTAGAGACTAGAGTTCAAGAAGTTGCATTCATTATAAAGGAATGAAACTTAAGAAAATTGCTTAACTATAAACAAGTTAGAGTAGATCAACAATAATTAGATTTCAAAACTTGTTCGAATAAATTTAGGGTTATAGCTTGTAAAACCCCAACTTTTTGAATAAAGATGAATTTTCTATAAATATTATTTTTGAATATTATGGAGTGAAATTGATATAATGTTATAGTTGTGGGTAATATTTATAAATTTTGCAAAGTACGCAAGTTGTTATATAATATTCGATTGGTCGGGGAATATTCGTTTTAACATGGAATATTCGTACAACAACACAATAATTGGTGGACCACACAACGGAATTATTGTCGGATTGAGAAAACGACAAAAATACTTTATGAAAATAACGGCGGAAGTTTTACCGTTAACTGTTGAAACACCCGGTGTTAAAAGTACAGTAATACGCGTGGTTGCATAGTAGCACACGGTATTAATTATTGATGCTTACGTGATAAGTCACTCAGTTTTGTTGGTATTATTAATGTAATAATACAAAAAATCTTTTTATATAAAATAGAATACTTTTATAAAGTTATTCTATAAATAGAATATATTATATTCTATTATGCATAGTGTTGCATAGTGTCTGCATAGTATTTTGCATAGTAAAATCTTTTTATATAAAACAGAATACTTTTATAAAGTTATCTGTTTTATTAGACAATAATTAGAATATATTATATTTTATTATGCATAGTGTTTGCATAGTAAAATCTTTTATAAAGTTATTCGTTTTATTAGATTATAAATAGAATATATTATATTTTATTTAAAATATTTTGTTTTAAATATGGATAGTCAGATTAAAGTAAATCAATCTAGACCGCTCATGAGTTAGTTACTATCTGATCTATTTTTCTATAAATAGAAGCTCATTCCTTCATTATTTTCTTACGAATTCACTTTGAAACTCTAGAGAGATAAACTACGAGAGAGAGAAGAAGAAAGTATTACGCTACTTCACTACTTATATATCCAAGACTCTTCTTCTTAAGGTAGAGAATATTATTTGTTGTACTCATAAGGGGTATTCTTTCTTTCTTATTCATGAAGAGAACTTACATTATTCCATTCTTTATTATTACGTTGGAATAACTCAGATACGTGAGCTACCCTATAATTGGTGACATTCTTCTATTATTCGATTCTTTACTATTTTGTTGGAATATCCCGTCTGCATGCGTTTCTGTGGGACTGATTCCGCCCTTATTAGTATTACATTGGAATAACTTTGTCTTTATTATCTGTATCGCATGCATGGTGATTTCTGTTGTTATTCCATTCTTTATTATTACATTGGAACAACATCCCGTCGCTTGTAATTTCATCTTCGACTTTGACCGGTTTTGTTATTTAGTATTACTGTGGAATAACTCTATCTGTCTGCGGTACCGCATGCATGATGATTTCTTTTGTTATTCCATTCTTTATTATACTCAGTTGGTTAAAGTTTTGACTTGTATACTCTATGAAATTAGTGGAATATCCTTGATAATTGCGCTTCATCCAGTATCTTTTCATGGAAATATTCTTCTGAGCATTCTTGAATTTTACTCTACAAAGCAGTATCATGTTGACAATTTGGACGTTATTGGTTATTGGACAAATTAATTCTTGAACTTGTTTTATTGAATTCTTATATCATCGTCATCATCCTCATATTTATATTTTTTGAAAGTCATCTCATGGCCCTGTAGTGCATAGATGGACTTGGTATGATTATGACCGAGGATTATTCGGTTGTAATCATGGCCGTAATGTTACAAATGATGTGGTAAAAGTCCTCATTGGCCCGTAGTGCATTGATGGACAGTTGTTGGCATGATCATGACCATTAATGAATACAAAAATATTCTTGGCCCGTAGTGCATGGATAATTGTGGTCGTGATACTAAAGAATATCATTGGCCGTAGTGCAGGGGTGATTCGATGATGTGGATTATTTATTAAGTCGAGTCCCAAATGATAAAAGTGATGAAAAACCTTTTAAATCATAAAAGATAATAGATTTTATTCTCTACTTGACTCTTTTAATGGATTGCTTGTTCCGCTACAGTTAAACTTAATGTTTGTTATATTGTATCAGTTTAACACTGTTTAAGGCTAATGATAATTTATTCTGCATTATCTTAGTCATAATATTTCTTACTAGGCTAGTTGAGCTCACCCTTTCTTTCACTATTCTCTTCAGTAAATGAGAATATAGCTGGAACGAGTCGGGGAACGGAGTGATGGTCCTAGATGGTGCATTAGTAGTCCTCGCTATTCTGTGAAATAGTGTGATAATAATTGTAATGAGGACTCTTTTTGAGTTTGTATACTCTCTAGTAGACAACATTTGTATTCAAACTCACAGTTTATGTTTTGTCGTATTGTACACGACAGTTGTATTATTAAGTTGTATTTGAATTCTGTACCATGTATTTGGCGACTCAAGATGGGTGATGTATACCTAATTTTGGGGGCATCATAGTTGGTATCAAAGCTTAAGGATATGATCCCTGGCTAATATGTGAGACTAGAACTAGGAGGGGAGAGACGAGGAATTCCTTCGCTAGTATGACCTACTTAAATTTATTTTGTATTTAAATTGGTTGGTCAGAGTTTAGAGATAATATGTTACATGTCAACTAACCATTTTTTTGTGGCAGTATCTAAAAATGACATCCGAGAATGTTGAGAATAGCAATGGAGCACAAGAGACCGTTGAGTCTCCACATATTAATAATCAGGATAATGTGCATCAGGAAGGCTACAATCCTCATGCAAACAACAACACGGACCAAATGATGAATGATGGATTGTTCAGAGGCTTTATGCAATTCATGCAACATCGGTGAGCCGGTTCTCATCCAAAATGTAGGTGGAAACACTGGAAACTCTCGGACGATCACCGCTAAACAGTTCAAGGAGCTGGGACCACCGGAGTTTATTGGAGAGCGAAAACCACTTAAGGCGGAAGCATGGATAAAGTAGATCACCAAGATATTTGATGTCTTGGGATGCTCCGAGGAGCAAAAGGTTCCTTCTCCACCTTCATTGTTGTGTGAAGAGGCGATTCATCGGTGGGAATCAGAAAAGCGTCACCGACTGGCCTTTCAAGATGTCTTGGGAGAAGTTCCAAGAGCTATTCAACGACAAGTACTTTTCCGAGAGTATTCGTCACATGAAAGAAGTGAAGTTTATCAAATTGTAGCAAAACAATATGACCGTGTCGCAATACGAGGCTAAATTTGCGGAGTTATCCCAGTTTGCATCCCATTTGGTCGATAATGAGGAGCGAATGACACGAATGTTTTTAAGAGGTTTGAATCCGGAGATACGTCAATATCTTATTTCTCATAAACTGTGTTTGTACTCAAATGTTGTAAATAGGGCTCAGTTATTGGAGCGCGATAACGAGTCAACGCAACCAAGAGAAAGCAGCCGGCAGCATAAAAATACAAGTGGTATCAGTCATCGAAACGGTGACAACAAACGTGGAGGGAATCAACATGCCAGAAATGGTAACCACTTCGACGGTAATCATGGCCAAGACAATAAAAATGGACATTTCAAGAAAAGGAGATTCAACAATGATGGAAGGATGTCAGCACCAACACTCGTTGTTAAGGAAGGAGAACGACCACCTATCATATGTTTCAAATACGGAGGGAAGGGACACATCGACCCAAAACTGCGCGATGCTTAAATCCAAACATGTTATAATTGTGGAAGAGAAGGTCACTTAGCCCAATTTTGTCATTCACCGAAGACAAGTTCAGCCAAGATGGAGGCACCAAAGGTCATCCCAGAAAAGTCAAAGCCGGTAGTGCAAGGGAGAGCGTTTGTTGTAACCTCCCAGAAAGTAAGGCACCCGAATGAGGTCATCACGGGTAAGCTTATCATAAACTCTAGCAAAGTCTATACCTTATTTGATACCGGTTCTACCCATTCTTTTATTTCTCTTACTTGCGCTCAACGATTAAATTTGACTCCGGAGAAATTAGACTTTGACTTATCTGTAGAAACTCCGTTGGGAGAAACCTTCATTACATCCACTGTTTATAAGTCTTGTTTGGTTCAAATCAGTACCCTCACATTACCTGTCGATCTTATTTCATTAAAAATACTTGTATTTGACGCAATTCTAGGGATTGATTGGTTAACTACTCATCATACAAAAATTGATTGTTTTCGTAAGATTGTTAGCTTTCATATTCCTAACCAATCTGTTATGCGAATTCAAGCCACCAAACCATTAAAATAAATCACTGTCATCTCAAGCCATAAAACTATTCATTTATTGAAAAACGGATGTCAAGCTTTCTTAGCTCATGTCATGGATCTAAACAAAAATACGTCAGTTTTGAATGATATTTCTATTGTTAATGAATTTCCTGACGTATTCCGTGAAGAACTTCCTAGCCTACCCCCAGAGCGTGAAATTAAATTTTGTATCGACCTTGAACCTGGTATAAAACCTATTTTCAAAGCCCCATATCGAATGGCTCCTATTGAACTTCAGGAGTTAAAGACCCAACTACAGGAATTGTTAGACATCGATTTTATTTGTCCTAGTACTTCTCCTTGGGGTGGTCCTATTCTATTCGTGAAAAAGAAAGATGGGAGTATGCGACTTTGTATTGATTATCGGGAGTTAAATCATGCCACCATCAAAAATAGGTACCCATTGCCACGTATTGATGACCTGTTTGACCAGTTGCAAGGAGCCAAATTCTTTTCAAAGATTGATCTTTGTTCCGGATATCACCAATTGAAGATTAGAACCAATGACATTCCAAAGACGGCTTTCAGAACTCGGTACGGGCATTATGAATTCCTAGTCATGTCCTTTGGATTGACTAATGCTCCTGCTTCCTTCATGGATATGATGAATTGAGTATTCAAGGAATATTTAGATCACTTTGTGGTCGTCTTTATTGATGACATCCTCATATATTCCAAAACCCGTGAAGATCATGAGCAACACTTGAGGCTGATACTCCAAAAGCTTCGTGAATATAAGCTTTATGCCAAGTTAAAGAAATGCGAGTTCTGGCTTGAGGAAGTAGCATTCCTTGGGCACGTGGTATCAAGTCATGGAATATCTGTTGACCCAAAGAATGATTGAAGCTATTCAAAGTCGGGAGAAACCTAAATCGATGGATCAAATCGTAGCTTTCTCGGCTTAAAATCGGGTTATTATCGGAGATTAAGTAGAAGGGTTTTCTTGAATCGCTACTCCTACTAACTCAAATGACTCGGAAAGATACAAAAGTTCGGTTGGAGCGAGGAATGTGAGAAGAGTTTTCAAGAACTCAAGAGGAGACTCATTTCAGCACCTGTTCTGACAATTCCATTTGGTTCGGAGGGATTTGTCATCTACAGTGATGCTTCGGGCAAAGGGTTAGGATGTGTTCTCATGCAACATGGGAAAGTCATAGCCTATGCCTCACGACAACTCAAAGAATATGAGAGGAATTATCCTACTCATGATCTAGAGTTGGCAGCTGTTGTCTTTGCACTAAAGATTTGGAGGCATTACTTGTATGGGGAGAAAGTGGAGATCTTTACGGATCATAAAAGCCTCAAATATTTCTTCACTCAAAAGGAACTCAACATGCGAGAATGACGTTGTCTTGAACTGTTAAAAGATTATGATCATACCATCCAATACCATCCTGGAAAAGCGAAGTGGTAGCTGACGCATTAAGTAGAAGATCATATGCAGGTGCGAATGCGATATTGTCAACGTAAAGGCCCATTTTGTGTGACTTGCAAAGGATGGAGATAGAGTTAAAGACTCCAGGGACCCATGTGATGATGGCGAATATACGAGTAGAACCGACTTTAATTGATAAAGTTAAAGCTGCTCAAGCTACAGACCTGGAGCTGATGCGTATGAGGAAGAAAGTGCATGAAGGTGCTATGCCGGAAGCAAAAATCGATGAAGAAGGAATATTTCGAGTCAACTCCAGACTTTGTGTTCCTAACGACCCCAATTTAAAGTATAAAATCATGATAGAGGCGCATAACACACCGTTTGTAATCCATCCTGGGAGTACCAAAATGTATCATGATATTCGTCATACATTTTGGTGGAGCAATATGAAGAGAGAGATAGCGCTGTTTATCTCAAGGTGTCTAACATGTCAACGAGTCAAGGCGGAGCATCAAGTACCAAAAGGTCCATTGTAACCACTTGAAATTCTAGAATGGAAGTGGGAGCACATTACCATAGATTTCGTTACCGGTCTTCCCAAAGTTTCTCAAGGCATAGATGCGATTTGGGTCATTGTTGATAGATTGACCAAGTCTGCTCATTTCTTATCGAATCGAGAAACTTATACACTTGAACGTCTTGCTCGTATGTACATAAATGAGGTTGTAAGATTGCTTGGTATGCCAGTATCCATAGTTTCTGATGTAGACCCTAGATTCACTTCAAGATTTTGGGTTAGTTTGCAAAAAGCTATGGGCACGGATTTACGATTTAGCTCGGCATATCATCCTCAGACGGACGGGAAGTCGGAGAGGATGATTCAAACTCTTGAAGATCTATTAAGACTCCGTGTCCTTGACTTCAAGGGAAGTTGGGACAAGTTCTTACCATTGGTGGAGTTTTCCTACAACAACAGTTATCAAGCAAGTATTGGCATGGCTCCATTCGAAGCGTTGTATGGAAGAAAGTGTCGTTCTCTAGTATCTTTGGAATGAGGTGGGTGAAGCAAAGTTGTTGGGACCGGGAGTTGATACGTATGACTACGGAAAAGATTCAAACGATCCGACAACGTATAAAAACCTCACAAGATCGACAAAAGAGTTATCTTGATCTTCATCTTCAAAAAGACGTGGAATTCGATATAGGAGATCATGTGTTACGTGTTGCTCCATGGAAAGGAGTTACGAGATTTGGAAAGAGAAGAAAGCTCAATCCTCGATTCATCGGCCCATTTTTAATCCTTGATCGAGTAGGAACTGTGGCCTATAGACTCGCTTTACCGCCAAGTATGTCTCGTGTTCATAATGTTTTTCACATATCCATGTTACGTAAATATGTGGAAGACCCGAACCACATTATGGAGTTAGAACTGGATGAAATAGCAGAAGATTTGACGTATGAAGAGGTTCCTATTCAAATCTTGGATAAGAAGGAACATATTCTACGCTCTAAGGTTATACCTCAAGTCAAAGTTTTGTGGAGAAACCACGATGTTGAGGAAATGACTTCGGAGTTAGAATCTGAAGTGAAATCAAGGTATCCTTACCTCTTCAATATACCAGGTACGTACCCTAATTTCGAGGGCGAAATTTCATAAGAAGGAGAGATTGTAAAACCCCAACTTTTTGAATAAAGATGAATTTTCTATAAATATTATTTTTGAATATTATGGAGTGAAATTGATATAATGTTATAGTTGTGGGTAATATTTATAAATTTTGCAAAGTACGCAAGTTGTTATATAATATTCGATTGGTTAGGGAATATTCATTTTAACAGGGAATATTCGTACAACGGCACAATCATTGGTGGACCCCAAAACGGAATTATTATCGGATTGAGAAAACGACAAAAATACTTTATGAAAATAATAACTAAAGTTTTACCAGTTAATCTGTTGAAACACCGGTGTTAAAAAAATACGATGTCTGGCGTGGTTGCATAGTAGCACTCTGTGATTAATTATTGATGCTTACGTGATAAGTCACTCGGTTTTTGTTGGTATTATTAATGTAATAATACGTGAAAATCTTTTATATAAAATAGAATACTTTTATAAAGTTATTCTATAAATAGAATATATTATATTCTCATATACATAGTGTTGCATAGTGTCTACATAGTGTTTTGCATAGTAAAATCTTTTTTATATAAAACATAATACTTTTATAAAGTTATACATTTTTATTAGACAATAATTAGAATATATTATATTTTATTATGCATAGTTTTTGCATAATTACTGCATAGTGTTTGTATAGTAAAATATTTTATAAAGTTATTCGTTTTATTAGATTATAAATAGAATATATTATATTTTATTTAAAAGATTTTGCTTTAAATATGGACCGTCAGATTAAAGTAAATCAATCTGGACCATTCATGAGTTAGTTACTATCACCATTTTTCTATAAATAAAGCTCATTCCTTCATTATTTTCTTACGAATTCAATTTGAAACTCTAGAGATAAACTATAGAGAGAAAGAAGAAAGTATTCTCGCTACTTCACTACTTATATATCCAAGATTACTCTTCTTCTTAAGGTAGGGAATATTATTTGTTGTACTCATAAAGGGTATTCTTTCTTTCTTATTCATGAAGAGAACTTACATTATTCCATTCTTTGTTATTCTCGTTGAATAACTTTTGATATCTGCCACTACCCTATACTTGGTGACATTCTTCTATTATTCATCTTTACTATTTTGTTGGAATATCCCGTGCATGCGTTTCTATGGACTAACCTGATTCCGCCTTTATTATTACATTGGAATATCCTCATACATGCGTTTTACCTGGGACTGGTTTCGCCTTTATTATTATTATGTTGGAATATCACATGCATGCGTTTTACACGGACTGATTCCGCCCTTATTAGTATTCTCGTTGGAATAACTTTTCCTCATCTGCAAAGTACCGCATGCATGGTGATTTCATTGTTATTCCATTCTTTATTATTACATTTAGAACATCCCAGCTCGGTCTTGAATTTCTCGACTGGTTTCGTTATTTAGTATTCATTGGAATAACTCGCTCATGCAAAGTACCACATGCATGATGATTTCTTTTGTGATTCCATTCTTTATTATACTCGGTTGGTTAAAGTTTTGACTTCTATACTCCATGAAATTAGTGGAATATCCTTGATAATTGCGCTTCATCCAAAGATCTTTTCATGGAAATATTCTTCCGAGCATTCTTGAATTTTACTCTACAAAGCAAGTATCATGTTGACAATTTGGGCGTTATTGGTTCTTGGACAAATTAATTCTGAACTTGTTTTATTGAATTCTTATATCATTGTCATCATCCTCATATTTATATTTTTTTGAAGTCATCTGTGGCTGTAGTGCATAGATGGACTTGGTATGATTATGACCGAGGATTATTCGATTGTAATCATGACCGTAATGTTACAAATGATGTGGTAAAAGTCCTCATTGGCCCGTAGTGTATTGATGGACAGTTGTTGGCATGATCATGACCATTAATGAATACAAAAATATCCTTGGCCCGTAGTGCATGGATAATTGTGGTTGTGATACTAAAGAATATCATTGGCCGTAGTGCAGGGGTGATTCGATGATGTGGATTATTTATTGTCGAGTCCCAAATGATAAAAGTGATGAAAACCTTTTAAATCATAAAAGATAGTAGATTTTATTCTCTACTTGACTCTTTTAATGGATTGCTTGTTCCGCTGCAGTTAAACTTGATGTTTGTTATATAGTATCAGTTTAACACTGTTTAAGGCTAATGATAATTTATTCTGCATTATCTTAGTCATAATATTTCTTACTGGGCTAGTTGAGCTCACCCTTTCTTTCACTATTCTTTTCAGGAAATGAGAATATAGCTAGAACGAGTTGGGGAATGGAGTGATGGTCCTAGATGGTGCATTAGTAGTCCTCACTATTCTGTGAAATAGTGTGATAATAATTGTAATGAGGACTCCTTTTGAGTTTGTATACTCTCTAGTAGACAACATTTGTATTCAAACTCACAGTTTATATTTTGTCGTATTGTACACGATAGTTGTATTATTAAGTTGTATTTGAATTCTGTACCATGTATTTGGCGACTCAAGATGGGTGATGTATACCTAATTTTGGGGGCGTCACATAGCTTGCTCATATAATGTTTATATATAAAGAACTTGTTCAATCAAAGTTTGAGAGTAAGAATCTTTTCTCGTGCGTAAGCTATAAATTTTTAACTCACGTTGACCTACATATAGTATTAGAATCACAATATCTATTAGATATACTAACATCCACTTTCCAAAATAACACTCACTTCTAGTTAAACTTGTTATTTTAGTACAAGTCCTACTTTACCATACACATTTCAGAATTACAAGTGTTAATTTCACAACACTTATTCATTATTCATCAAGTTTCTTAAATCCTAACATATCATTTTCACAACCTACTAAGTTTACACTTTAGAATTACTAACCATATGATACGATTATGTTTTAACCTTTTCATTACTTGTTTCTCACATTAACATAACATTAGACCAAGTTACAATGGGTGTCCAAAGTCTGCGATAGCAGCGACTTCACTTCCTCTGGATCTGATCGACTCTCTTGGCCGGCCATAATTAATTACTATTAGATTTGGTGGCCTACCTTGCTTAGAGAAGTAGTCTTGCGCTCGACAACGATACCGTGTTTTTTGCAGAATGCGAGTTTTAACTCTGTTCTAAGCCAATTAACACAAATTTCATCCTCAAAACAGTAAATTAAACATACCCAATTGATATAAGACTCATACAAACATGATTCCTCACATATACACTAACTTAGAACAATTAAACAACAATTACAACTAATTTAAATCCTTTTATTTCCATGTTTTATACAAAAACACCATTTTTGACATCCTTTACAAAAATGATCATTGTGATCACAATTCTTGTCTAAATTA
This sequence comes from Panax quinquefolius, assembly GCA_020205615.1. Taxonomy (NCBI): domain Eukaryota; kingdom Viridiplantae; phylum Streptophyta; class Magnoliopsida; order Apiales; family Araliaceae; genus Panax; species Panax quinquefolius. The sequence goes on from CM035151.1 coordinate 75,926,202, forward strand.
ACTCATTCAAACTACTTTCTCTCCGTTTCTTAACGAACTAACATAATAAAGGCTCAATTTGCAGATTGGTTTACAAATTAACCACCAAAGTTGGTACTTTCACAAGCCATATATATATAAACATGCATTGTAAATATTTTTCTTCCTTTTTTAAACGTTATTAGCATAAAAATTCCTGTCTAAACACTAGTTCTAATCATCACCAACACATACAATTACAAGTAATCAGTTTGTAAAAATAATTAAAAATTTTGAATTCACAGAACATAGAAATTATGTCGTGAAACATATATATATATATATATATATATATATAATTAAGGTTATGTAAAAATACCTTCAATTGCTCGAACAATTCTTGATAAACACAGGAATTTGTTTGAAAATCTAAAGAGTTCTCTCTCAACTCTCTCTCAAACTCTCTCTCAATTCTCTGTAATTTTCTTCTTTTCTCTTCTTAGGCCAATTCTCTTTTACGTAAAACACACTAAGACTAACGCAAAAAAATCAAATGTCTATAACCGACGTTGTAATTAAACAATAATATGTTATCAGTTATAAAATTTAATATATATTATTTATTTTATTTATATTATAACAAAAATTCAAAATTCAAAAGCTATAAGGCTTTGTTTGGCAAAAACTCTTTAAAATAAAGACTTAATATTTTAAGCCTTGTTTGGTAACCAATTTAAAACTCCTTTAATTTATTTTAATAAACAATTTAGTTTATAATTTATAATCACATACTATTTATTTAGATTTCCATAACAAATCTTAGTTACATAAACTAAGTACAACACACTAAATAAATTTTCCACTAAATCCAAATATCACAAAATTATAATTTCATTATAATTTTATTTAATAAATTAATATGCCATTTTGATTATTAAATTATAACACCAATATAGCATTTCATATCATCTTACAACTTTCCAACTATTAAATTAAATTAAATTAGAATATTCTCTAATAAATTTAATTCACAAATATTTACTAACAATAACCATGTCAATAAAATATTTATTTAATTTAATAAATATTTTAAATTATAAATAATAAAATCTTGGATTGTTAAATACTTCCCTCCTTACAAGGATTCTGTCCCCAGAATCACAACTCAAACAATTTATTCGTCACTGGACTTTTACCACATCATTTGTAACATTATAGGTCATGATTATACCGATACATAATTCCTAGTCATAATCATACTCATCAACAGTCCATCTATGCACTACGGGCCAAAAATGACTTTCATCACAATATAAGCATGAGGATGATGACAATGATATAAAAAATTAATCAAGCGAGATCAAGGATAAATATTAAAAATTTATAATTCAATTTATCCAGAGTTTAAGAATGTCCAAATCGTCAACATGATAACCACTTTGTGGAGTAAAATTCAAGAATAATATTCATGTATCAAAAATAATTTGGACAGAAAAGAAATTAATTTTTGTCGTGAATAGTACCCCGGGTGAATAGTACACGAGTGAATAGTATCCCATGAATAGTACTTCGTAAATAGTATCGTGAATGGTACCTTGTGAATAGTACCGTATGAATAATACTGTATGTATGAATTAGTATTGTATGTATGAATTGAAAGTAGTATGCACACAAGCCAATCATGTTTGATGATAAAGCATATACTTTGTAACAATCTTATTCATTTATTAATAAAAAGTATTAATTTATTAAAGGCTTTTAATTATCTACATAATGCTGTTTTATAATATGTGATAAACCCATAGTTTTAAGCAATGCTTTTAGAATAATGATGATGATCATTCTAATGAGATCTAAATTCTTAGAAAGCTTAAAACTAAAATAGTTCCCAATCATTGGATTACTAAATTGGGGATTAGTGAATCCGGATAGATTGGTACATACGTTGCTTGCTCATTGGATGAGGATGATTGATCTCATGATCATTTGTGTGGAGACACTAAAGCAAGTATGTAGGTGCTTATTAGAGAATAAGTTCACTGAACGTGGCTCGCTAAGGAATACCTAATGGAGTTTTATTTGCCTGTCAATAGGAATTCCTGTAGTAATAGTAGTACAAGTAATCCTTGGACTTGAGATCATCATAGTATCTTGTGTATGATGAGTTATACTTTGACTTATTCCTTAAGACCCTTAGGGTATATCAAAGGGTATGCTTGGGTATAATAAGTTATACATAGAGATAATGTATGATCAATAAAGAATCTACCACTTCTAATAAAAGAAGAGAAATGTCCTATGTGATTCGATAAATGACAACCCAGTAGTCCTTGGCGGCGCGAAATGAAATTAGAAAGGAGTTTCTAATTTGCATTATTTGGAGTTGTGCATTTAAGAGTCGAAATACATATAATTAAATAAAATAAGACTTGACAGTAATTCCATGTCTTATATTTAATTGGGACATTGTATGGTGGAAGGATTGAATTGTACGATAACTATTTACTCAAAGGTTCTTTAATGATTAATGTTGAAATCTATATTATCTGGAAAGTCGTTGATCGCTAGGGAGGCTTATCCCTATTGTAGAATAAATATTATTTATTTAAATAAATTAATTGTTTAATTTATTTATTTAAATAAGATTAGAATTGTTCTAATTGATTTATTCACAACCGGTTTAATATGGAGAACCTAAAGGGTCACACCATAAAAGGAAGAATAATTATTTAAGAAATTAATGGCATAATCGTAATAATATGTTATGTATATTTAATTTAATCTATGGTGATAGAATAAATTAAATAGCTTAATATTTATTATTTAATATTTTAGAAATATTAAATATAAATTAATAAGAGGAGTCTTATTAATATTATTACAATTATTATTATTTTAATTTCTAAAAGAGTTTAGGAATTAATTTAATATAAGTACTCTCATTTATTCCTAATAAGATTAGGAGGTTAAATTAATTAAAAGAGTTTAATTAATTATCCCTAATAAGATTAGGGAGCTTAATTAATTAAAAGAATTTAATTAAATAAATAAATCCCAATTCCTTAATTGTTAAGGTGGGTTGCCCACATCTATAAATAAGAGGAGTCTTATTATGGGTGTTATGGGTTGTTAATTTTTCAACATACGTAATAATTCCAATTGTTGGGAGAGTACACCCTTTCTATAGAGATAGAAAAACTAGGGTTTAGCCAACCACCCTTCTTCTTGAATTTTCTTCTTCCTTGGTGGATCACCTCTAGAGGCCAAACATTTGGGTGGCTAACGTTGATCAAAGGAAGGAACCAAACCCGGTGGATTCAAGTTGAACGCGAAAGGATTTTGAGGTGAACTTGTACCTGAGGAAGCTCGATCTTCAAGGGTATGATTTTATTCTTTATCTTTTCGTTTAATTAATAATTGTGCATAAAGGGTGATCCGGGTATATGGTTTGTAAATTTTTTAAACTCGATTTTTACACGCTTAAATTTAATTTTGCAATTTGATTGCGTTCGAAATATTACAAACCTAATAAAGGTATCGTAGCCAAACCCTTATGCAAATTATTAATTGTTTTAATTTGATATTATATTGATATGTGTTTAGAAACAATTTAATTGGGCATAATTTTATTGTATAAATTATAAAATAAGTAAATAATAATATATATATATATATATATATATATATATATTATATATATATAAAATACATATATAAGTGCTTAGATATATATATATATATATATATATATATATATATATATATATATATATATATATATATATATATATATATATATATATATATATATACTAAACTTGAGAATCCTTACGGCCATGATTTCTTTATATAATATATATATAATCTGCTGCCGTTTTTTTTAAATGATCAATCATCAGCCATGATTTCCGTGCATAACAGTATTATATATATATATATATATAATCATTATATAATTATTAGATTATCATGTTCATGCAATGATTGCTAATGATTAATCATCCTTGTTTTCCGTCTGCGGTTTATGTGGTTGGTCTCGATTTTAAATGCATGATCCTTTTTTGTTTATTCCGTGCATGCATGAAAAACTTGCCTCGATTTCCGTGCTATTTTTTTTTTATTTCTTGGCCTGATTGCCCTTGAGCATGCAATCCGTAAAAAAATAAAATAAAACAGCAACACGGTTTTTTTTTTTTTTTATTTTATATTTTATATACGGTTAATATATATATATATATATATATATATATATTATTTTATAATAATTTATACAATAAAAAAAGTTTATTTTAATATTAAAATAAAGGTTTATTTTAATATTAAAATAAAAGGTTTATTTTAATTTTAAAATTAGAATTTCATAACTAATTAGAGTTGGAATTGGATTCCATGATAACTAATTGGAGTTGAAATTGGATTTCATGTTTTCTAAAATAAAGGAGTTTATTTGTGAATAAGAAAGTGAATCCATGTTTCCTTAAATAAAGGAGTTTATTTAGATATGAAATAGGATTTCATATTATTCAAAATAAAAGAGTTTATTTGTGAATAGGAAAGAGAATCCATGTTTCCTTAAATAAAGGAGTTTATTTAAATATGAAATAAGATTTCATATTATTCAAAATAAAGGAGTTTATTTGTGAATAGGAAAGATAATCCGTGTTTCCTTTAATAATTTTTTTTATATATATATGGAATTGGATTCCATAATTAATTAAAATAAAGGAGTTTATTTTGATTAAAGTTTTTGATTAAAATAAAATAGTTTATTTTATTCAAAATTAGATAAATTAAAATAAAATAGTTTTATTTTGATTTAAATTTGGATTAAAATAAAGGAGTTTATTTTGATTCAAAACTAGATTTTATACTAATTAAATTTGCCCATTAAATGATATCAATATATATATTAAATGTTTATTATTCATAAGATGAATGTTATTTATTGATGCATATGATGATGTGTATGATAATAAATGGGATTGATTAAGGACTATCAACCAATATGATTGGATTTTATTTTAGTTGGATGCATGAATGTATGAGTTTTTATTAAATGGGGTCTCATGCGTACCTCGTCTTCTCTAATTTTTTCTTAATATAAATTCTATCTCTCTCCTATGTACTTCCCCTCGATCACGATCAAGGTTTCTATTTATTTTAAATAGTTTTGTAATAGGAATAGTTAGAATTAATTTTGAAAAATTGGAGATCAAGGAGCAAGGAGCGCTTGAAGACCCGCTGTAATGGAGCTCGGGTTTAAATGTAATAGTTATATTTAAATATTATTTCTTGCACCCTGGGGTTTGACCTTTTTGGTTCACTTGGTGGCTCTAGTGAACCAAACTAGAATAAAAGTCCATAATCAATCCGGGTAGAATATAGTATTCTATATGTGCATGCTTATACTATATATATTATATATTATGCAAACATGCTTCACATGTTCATTAATATGACGTATTTTATATATATATGTGCATGCGCAGCTAAACAAGATGAGACAAATTAATAACAAACCCTCAATTTTTATATTAAGTCCTAAGCGTTCAAAGTTATTGGGAATATCGAACGTCGCTTTCTAGCAGCATGATAAAATTAATAGAGTATTAAATATTTAATATGAGTTTGTTGTGTCACCACAAGACAAGTATTAAGTATTTAAGATGTTAATTTATCACATTTGATGCTTATAAAGAAAATTGAACAATATTATTTTGTTGTGTCACCACAAGGATGATATTTTTCTTTTTGAATATATGGAGTGCTAGGTCGGACTTAACTTGGATAATTTTGATTCGGATGTGCCACCACTTGATCAAAATAATCTAAGAGGCAAAAGAAAAGGAGTTGCATAGTTGATGTAATTGACAAAAGTTGTCTACCTATTTATTTATATATAGTTTGTTGTGTCACCACAAGGCTATATACATTTGAAATGGGATCCTTATTCTCACTAGCAAATCTTTAATTAGATTTTGCTTAAACTATATAAGTGAGGGTAATATAGTTTGAAGAAAATAGTGGGAGATACCAATTTAAAACAAGACCTAAATTATTTTGGTAATTAATAAAAGAATGTATGTTAAAATGTTGTTAATTACAAATTCATTTACGAAATTTTACAATGTCTAAAATTACTATCATCGCGAAGCATATTAGATGCTAAATTAATCGAATTTGGATTAAACGGATTGGTTAAGGAATTTGAGAATAGTTCTCATAGTGAAAAGCTATCTTATGTCCTTAATACGCCTATCCTCGCAATGGTTGCGAATAATGCCTCGAGGAAGAGATTGCTACTTTTAGAAAGTGGCAAGATGATGCACAAATTAGCTCAATGCATCATGCTCGCATCCATGAGTAACGAGCTTCGGCGTGATGAAACTATGGATGCTCCTACTATATTCCCCGCACATCAAGTAGTTGATGGTGAGGAAAGTAGGGGACCGATAGATATCGAGATATCTAAGGAGCTCTTCCGATCTAGAATGGCCAATGGCACTATAAATGCATAAAAAGTTCTTAACATAATCAATTTGATTAATCAATTAGGACAACTGGTTTGTCATGGATGGAGAGTTGAGCCAAGATTTGATCTTGCACTCACTCCGGACTCCTTTCATTAATTGTTGTGAATTTTTCATATGAACAAGCTAGATATCGGCCTCGCTGATTTGCTTAACATATTGAAAAATGTTGAGAGTCACTTTCCAACCAAGAAAGATCATGTCTTACTCGTAGGGGCCAAAGGATCTTCTGAAAATAAGAACGATTCAAAGAAGGTAAGCGAAAGGCGTAAACAAAGGATAATAAGAGCAAAACCGATCACGGATAGCAAAGGAGTTTGCTTCCACCGCAATAAGCCCGACAATTGGAAAGAAATCATGAGAAGCATCTTGCGAGAGGCTAACCAAAGAAGCTTAGTGAAGTTTCTATTACAAATACAAATTTGTTCATGATTTAAAATAAAATTTTCTTTAAGTCAATGTTCTACTTGGGTATTGGATACCGACTTTGGTTATCATAAATATAGATTTATTAAGGGACCAAGCAGAAGTAGAAAGCTAAACAAATATAAGTAATCCTATGTGCGGGAAATGTAGCAAAGGTTGCCACATTAGCCATAGAAACTTATAGTTTAGCAATGCCTACGGGCAAATCTATTAAGTCAATAAGTTGTTATTGTATTCCAGTTCTTGTTAAATATATTATTTCCATTTTATTGTTGGACAATGAAATCTTTGGTATTATAATTAAGAACAATTGTTGTTCTATTTATAATAATAATGTTTTGTATAGAACTGGAATATTACTTAATAAATTTTGTATACTTGACTTTCGTGAAAATATATTTTGCAAATTGAACAAACTAGAACAAGAAAAAGGAGATGATCATTCAAAGAGTTGAATGTGTGTATTTGCTGAAATACAAGTATGAATTATTTGAAAGGTTCAAACAATTCAGAAGTGAAACAAATTGACAATGTATTAAGATTCTTTGATTAGATCAAGGAATAAATACTTGTGCAATATATTTCTAGATCAACTCAAATGGTTTTTCTCATAATGGACACCTCATGATACGTAATAATTGATTGATGTATCTGAAAGGAAAAATCGTACCTATTTGAACATGGTGCGATCTATAATGATTTTACCGACATTCCAATATCCTTCTGGGATAATGTCCTAGAAATGACTACATATCTACGAAAAGGTAACCTCAAAATCCGGCCCCAAGACTCCATAAAAGTTATGGACAGGGAGGATTCCTAATCTTAAGTATGTTAAGATAAGGGGTTGTCCAACTTATGTGAAAAGGTTTCAAAGGATAAGCTTGGGACAAGATTTGACAAGTACAATTTGTGGGACATCCTAAAGTAAGTTTAGGGCATATGTTCTATAATCCTACATAGCAAAATGTGTTTATTAATGAAACACCACGCCTTCTAAGATAAAGGTGTTTATCATTAAAAGGGGCTAGTGGGAGGATAATAGATCTTGAAAAGTTCAAGAACCACAAAACACTATAAGTCAAATAAGAGGAACTCAGTAGATGTAATTTCTATTGTACCACAACCGAATCGTAAATCTGGAATAGTACCGAAGATACCTGGGAGGTATGGATTCATCATGGATGATGATGATGAGGTACACATCATAGAAGATGATGATCCAGTTACATACGATGAGGTAAGTGTTGTAGACACTCAGAGAAATGGATTGAAGCAAGTTTCTCAAATATGGAACATTCGTTTTGATGAGGCAATCAAAAGAGTTTGATTTTATCAAAAATAAGAATGAACCTAGTGTGTACAAAAGGATCAATGGGAGCATCGTGACATTCCTAGTACTATATGTTGATATACTACGGATAAGGAATGACATACTAATGCTACAATCAGTAATGATAAAGTTGTCTAAACATTCCTCCATGAATGGTTTGGGAAGAGTATCTTAATTGGGGATAAAATCTATATAGATAGATTCAAGAGGATGCTCGACTTAACCCAAGGAACGTATATTCATTTGATGCTAAAGTTGTTTAGCAAGGCAAACTCAAGAGATGTCTCATGTTGATGAGCAATGGAGTGTATCTCTTAATAGTCCCCACGACTCACGAAAAGAGAGGTCGCATGAGTGACAATCATGCATGCAATGAATTATACGAGACCTCGATGTTGATCACCATATTATGGAGAAGTTCACTATGAGTCGTTGAAAAATATCTTAAAATGCTTAACCGACACTAAGGATGTGATCATATTCATGGTGGGTCTAAATTAAAACTAGAGGGCTTAATGGACTCAAGTTTTTTCAGATGCACCAAGACGACGGAAAAATCCACTTTAAGGTAAAGGGTTACCTTGGGCGGTAGGTGCGATGAATTGGAAAGGTTCCAAACAAAGAAAGAGTTCTTTGGTTTAGTGATAAAGACAAAGTATATAGCTATAAATGAAGTCTGCAAGTTGATTGTTTAGATTAAAAGTTCATTACGAACTAGGAATAGTTCCTAAGTCTCATCTTGGATCTAAACATGTGTTGTGGCACTTTCATTTGATTATTAGAATCATTGAAAGATGGGAAATCACTATAGAGATAGTGGACTCTCATGAACAACATTACATATCCATTAACTAAAGCTTATCCAACGCCAGGATAATCGTCACTTAGAGAAGAAAGAGTATAAGATACCATGACGATTAGCTTTAGTGCAAGTGGGAGATTGAAAGTAGTATGCACACAAGCCAATCATGTTTGATGATAAAGCATATACTTTGTAACAATCTTATTCATTTATTAATAAAAGTATTAATTTATTAAAGGCTTTTAATTATCTACATAATCTTTGTTTTATAATATGTGATAAACCCATAGTTTTAAGCAATGCTTTTAGAATAATGATGATGATCATTCTAATGAGATCTAAATTCTTAGAAAGCTTAAAACTAAAATAGTTTCCAATCATTGGATTACTAAATTGGGGATTAGTGAATCCGGGATAGATTGGTACATCGTTGCTTGCTCATTGGATGAGGATGATTGATCTCATGATCATTTGTGTGGAGACACTAAAGCAAGTATGTAGGTGCTTATTAGAGAATAAGTTCATTTGAACGTGGCTCGCTAAGGAATACCTAATGGAGTTTTATTTGCTGTCAATAGGAATTCTGTAGTAATAGTAGTACAAGTAATCCTTGGACTTGAGATCATCATAGTATCTTGTGTATGATGAGTTATACTTTGACTTATTCCTTAAGACCCTTAGGGTATATCAAAGGGTATGCTTGGGTATAATAAGTTATACATGGAGATAATGTATGATCAATAAAGAATCTACCACTTCTAATAAAAGAAGAGAAATGTCCTATGTGATTCGATAAATGACAACCCAAAGAGTCCTTGGCCAAGGCGAATGAAATTAGAAAGGAGTTTCTAATTTGCATTATTTGAGTTATGCATTTAAGAGTCGAAATACATATAATTAAATAAAATAAGACTTGACAAAGTAATTCCATGTCTTATATTTAATTGGGACATTGTATGGTGGAAGGATTGAATTGTACTTGAACTATTTACTCAAAGGTTCTTTAATGATTAATGTTGAAATCTATATTATCCGGAAAGTCGTTGATCGCTAGGGAGGCTTATCCCTATTGTAGAATAAATATTATTTATTTAAATAAATTAATTGTTTAATTTATTTATTTAAATAAGATTAGAATTGTTCTAATTGATTTATTCACAACCTGGTTTAATATGGAGAACCTAAAGGGTCACACCATAAAAGGAAGAATAATTATTTAAGAAGTTAATGGCATAATCGTAATAATATATGTTATGTATATTTAATTTAATCTATGGTGATAGAATAAATTAAATAGCTTAATATTTATTATTTAATATTTTAGAAATATTAAATATAAATTAATAAGAGGAGTCTTATTAATATTATTATAATTATTATTATTTTAATTTCTAAAAGAGTTTAGGAATTAATTTAATATAAGTACTCTCATTTATTCCTAATAAGATTAGGAGGTTAAAAATTAATTAAAAGAGTTTAATTAATTATCCCTAATAAGATTAGGGAGCTTAATTAATTAAAAGAATTTAATTAAATAAATAAATCCCAATTCCTTAATTGTTAAGGTGGGTTGCCCACATCTATAAATAAGAGGAGTCTTATTATGGGTGTTATGGGTTGTTGATTTTTCAACATACGTAATAATTCCAATTGTTGGGAGAGTACACCTTTTCTATAGAGATAAAAAACTAGGGTTTAGCCAACCACCTTCTTCTTGAATTTTCTTCTTCCTTGGTGGATCACCTCTGAGGCCAAACATTTGGGTGGCTAACGTTGATCAAAGGAAGGAACCAAACCCGGTGGATTCAAGTTGAGCGCGAAAGGATTTGGAGGTGAACTTGTACGAGGAGGAAGCTCGATCTTCAAGGGTATGATTTTATTCTTTATCTTTTCGTTTAATTAATAATTGTGCATAAAGGGTGATCCGGGTATATGGTTTGTAAATTTTTTTAAACTCTGATTTTTACACGCTTCCGCTTAATTTTTGCAATTTGATTGCGTTCAAGAATATTACAAACCTAACATGAATAATGCCGTATGTATGAATAGTACCCATAAATAGTACTCCGGCATGAAAAACTTAAAATTTAACAAGAAAGCTCAGAAAAATATTTTCGTGAAATGATACTAGATGAAGCAAAAATTTCAAGGATATTCTACTAATTTCAAGGAGTATAGAAGCAATACATATCAAAATAAGTGTGGATTTAGGAATATGAAACGAAATAATATTACTTACATACTACAGAGTATAGAAGAAAATATTATTTCTTACGAATATTGAATGAAAATAATATCCCTTACGAATATTGAATTAAAATAGTATCACTTACGAATATTGAACGAAAATAATATTTCTTACGAATATTGAACGAAGACAATATCCCTTACGAATATTGAACGAAAATAATATTCCTTATGAATATTGAACGAAAATAATATTCTTATGAATATGAAAAATAATATATCTTCTGAATATGAAATAAATAAGACCCTTTACCTTAGTATAAGAGTAATTCTGACCGGTATATCAAAGATAATCTTGAAGAAAACTTGTACTATTTTCTACACTCAAAGCTTTCTCAAACTCAAAAGAAATACGCTCAGTATTATAGAAGAAGAATTCTCTGATTCTGGTGTGATTTTCATTTCTAAACTAAGCATCCTATTCATAGGAGAATGACATGGTACTATTTAAGAAAAATCACGGACGCACAGTAACCATATTCACGGGCGCCGAATTCTTCGGCTGAATTTTTTGAATTTTACTATACAGTACTATGCAAACACTATTCAGTACTATGCAAACACCATGCAGTACTATGAAATATAATAAAATATAATCTATTCTATTTATAAAAAATATTATGTTTTATATAAAAAGTTTTCTGTTTTATACAAAAACTGAGATAACTTTCTACCGGCAATTTTGAAAAATGAGTAAGTGGGAGTCCATGTAATAAGCCAAATTTACAACAAATACTTCATGACAAATCCCTTTATTTATATCAAATCACTTGACTTCACTAAACACATTTTTAATCTTTCAACATTTATTCATCATTAATATTATAACATGCAATATTAACAACCAGATCAATTCCAAGAAAGAGGGGGCTTTCTGATAAGGACTTCTCCTTATTAGCGGACAATTAGATAACCAAACCCCTTTCCTCGATAGAACTTTCTAGACATTGTCAATAATGCAAATAATAATATGAATAACTGTATCGTCTCATTTATTGATTTAATAATATAAAATATTATGCAGATGATACTGTGACAATAATTGAATCAATAATATGAGATACTATGCATCAACTAATGTTGCAATAATTGAACAAAATTGAGTGACTTCTCACGTATGAATCAATAATCAAAGATACTGTACATTACCGTGTGCTACTGTGCAATCACGCGCATTACTGTACTTTTATCATCGGGTATTTCAATAGTTAACAGTGAAAGTTTTGCCGTTATTTTTATAAAAAGGTTATTTATGTCGCTTTCAATATTCGATAGTAATTCTGTTATGGGGTCCACCAATGATTGTGCCGTCGTACGAATATTTCCTTACAAAACGAATATTCCCCGACTAAATGAATATTTTATGACAACTTGCTTACTTTGCAAAATTTGTAAATATTACCCACAACTATAATATTATATCAAATCCACACCTTATTATTCAAAATAATATTTAGAGAAAAATTTAATCTTTATTCATAAAAGTTAGGGTCTTACACAAGATGAATAAATTAAATCAATATTTAATATGCGACTAAATGTATAGATTAAATAAATTATCTTGGAACAATTTATAGAAGGAAACAAGTTAAATATTTATACATAATAATTATATAACATATTAAAATAATTAGTAGATTAAATATTAATTATTTTATGGAAATGTTTATTTGAATAGAGATGTTTATTTTAAATTATGAATGTGATTTCATAATTCGTATGAGTAAATAGATGGGAAGAGTGTTGGCTAAATGTTTTAGCAATGATAATTTAGTATGACATATGTACTATATAATAAGAGGAATTAAAATAACTAAGTTAAAGGTTAATTTGGTTTAACCAAACAAGGCATAAAGACCTTTCCATTTTGTAACTGCTGAGACCCCATGTTGGTAGAATTGATAACCCATGTTAAACCATATCTCAACTTAATTCTATAGTTATGCTTATATTTGCAAAGACAAGAAAAGAAAGAGAGTTTGAGAGAGAAAGAATTCTCTGTGAATTTTGAGAGGGGGAAAACTCTAGAAAGCAAGAGGAAGCAAGCGAATTCTTCATCATCTATCTAAGACTAAAAATGAATCAAAGGTAATAAACTCAGTTTAAAATTCTCTATTTTTGTTTTCTCCAAGTTAGTCTTTGTAAGTGGATTTTGATGGAGAATTTGTTGAGAAATTGATATATGCGTTAATAGGTATATATAATCTAATTTATATCATCCATAGTTGGATTTGAATCAAGAAATTTGATATTTTTGGTGTTAAATAAGAAGAATTTGGTTTTTGGTTTAATAAATATGTTTTAGTTTACTTTGAGACTAAAATTAGCTAGGAATTCGTGTGAAGAATTTGAAATTGATAGTAGATGTTGTTAATACGTTGAAAAATGAAAACAAAAAAAGGTAAATGGATTAATTTGGTTGAATAACGAGCTCGTAATGATTGATTACGCTAAAGATGTCAAAATATGAGATGTTGGTGTAAACTTTGAATTTGAGAGTTTAATTTGGTTGTTTAAGTTGTTAGAATCAATATATATATATATATATATATATATATATGTTGGGTTCTGATTCTATATGATTTTTAGTGTCTGGGTATGTTTAATTTGTTGTTAAAGTGAAGAAATTGGGTGTTTTTGGCTTTAGCATTGTGTTGTTCACGAACTGCAAAAGTCACGTCTGGGCAACCCCGCCTCGGTGGGCTTTTCTAGTACAAAATCCCACCCCCCCCAGTGATGGCTGAAGACTCATGTGATGGCTGAGTTGTACAAACCTTTATATAGGTAGAGTTTTGTGCTTGTACTCAGTTTATCACATTGATAATCATTGAAATGTTGATGTCGCACTATCAATGTATATATGGCAGAAATGCGATTCTTTTCTCATATTTATATTTGATAGTTAGAGACTATTAATATTAAGTTAGAGAATATTAAGACTAGGGGTGAGTTCTTAAAACTCATGCTTATGGTATGTTTGTGACTCATAATCATATATATGTTTTTGAACCCCTAAGCATATGGACAGTCCTTAATTGGTTCTTGGACTAGGTATTTCTAGGACAAGTTTCTAAACTCATGTTATTGTGGCAAGTTCCTGTTGGGTAAAATCTATATACGCAAAACATGCAAGTATACGTGGTCAACAAGTAATATAGTACTCCCTCCGTTCCTAAAAGATTGTCGTTTTAAAAGAAAAAATTTGTTCAAAAAAGTTTGTCGTTTACAACTTTCGAGGAGAATAAATTATTTACTTTCCTATATTACCCCTACCTTCTCTCATTGTCCCAATAAATTCTCTCCCTTGTATTAATAGTTTTCAATTTCCCATAAAGGGGTAATGATGGAATTTCAAACAAATTTTACTTGGTAAATGACACTTTCTTAATCTATGTACCAAAACCTTAAACGACAATCTTTTAGGAACGGAGGGAGTAATGAATAGAGTATCGTTCCCACGGAGACAAATTAGTAAGAAATTTAACTTTATAATTACCAATTTCCTATTAATCATAATTCTATTAAACTATTCAATTCAATGATTTAAATTTATAGAAACTAAATTAATAAATAAATAAACTATCACAAAACAATCACAAATATCAAAATTCGGAATTTCAAACAAAGAATGGAGAATTAGACTTATGATTTCACCCTAAGCTTCACTCTGATTTTCACACCTTTATTCCAATTCAACTCACTATCCCAGTTTATTAATCAAGAACACGAATGTAGTACTAGCCACCTCTCGATGCACCAATACCGTATTAACTTAAATCCACAATTTAGATAGAAACAAGTTAAACACCTTAATCAACTAACTCACTATATCTCTATGTGAATTAAAATTAAAGAAGGTTTAAGATTAAGTTCTCTATCCGATCACATGCGATGTCAAGCATATCTCTACCTTAACATTCATCAAGATTCTGCTATTCACAAAATTCAAGAACACATGCTATATTAACTAAGTCTAGATTCGAATATCCTCTCTCGATTCCATACAAATCCACAACGAATTGTTGATCAGGCAATTCATAAATTCACGCTCAAATTAATATAGATAAACTGGAAAATAACTTTATGAACTGGAAATCAAAGTTTACAAAATCATTGTTTCACTTAAGGATCCATCATAAGCCTAAAAAGCGAATTAGTTCATAATGAATGAAATAAAAATTGAATAATCTAAAGGAAACATTCTTTCAATTACAAATATATAACTAAGATGAAGAATAATGCAAAACCATCCTTCACGTAGCCTTAATATGTAATCGTCACGAAAATCTCTTCAAAATACCCCTCCAAGGCTTGCTATGAAAAACTGGACTTGATCTTCGTAATATGCCTTATGTGATGTCTAATTTGCTGTTTGTAGTGCAATATATATATATACCCCCATGTTCTAGCCGAAGTCCCTTGCTATTTAGAGTCCAAGTGACATGCCAAGTTCCAACAATCCACATCCCAACAGTCTTTCAATCAAGCGGGACTCCATTTTTTGCGACCCCCCCCTTACGTGGTATATAAAACAAATATGCCCACCCGTGAGGGGTAAGAGTACATCTGTCAAAGGATTTTACTTATTTCAATTGTTGCTCCGATTATGCACCAAATGCCTCCTTTTCTCATTATTCATCACACCAACCACCCTACACATGAAAGAACACAAAACAAATAAAAACGAACATGAAAACAAGAAATTAGCTACGATTAAGCATGAAATGGACAACGATTCGTGGATATAAAATCCACTTATCAAAATCCCCCAAACTTAAACCGTGCTAGTCCTCGAGCACAAAACAAACTACATGCTATGCAATGCAATACAACGAGATGGAATGATTATAATCTATATGCTTTTGAATCCAACAGTATCGCAGTATCAAAATTATCCCATTGGCCTTAGAGAAAACAAGCAACTATACAATATGAATCACCAAAACCAATCCACAATTTTGTATTAATTCTCAAATCTTAAACCATCAACACTGGTATAATGTGCGTGTGTGTTCAACATCCATGATAACTGTTACAGACTCAAATTCAATTCATAATTAATTTCTTAGCAGGAATCATACAGTGCAAACTCGAAAATTTCAAAAACAAACAAGTTCCAACTCAAATCAAACAATTACCAAGATTCATGGTCCGAATAGGGTATTCATGCTCGCTTTCATTTTTTCTTTTTCATTGACGGGGGCTCTTTGCCCTTATTTCTCGTCTTTTCTTTAATTTCCTTTTTTTTAAGATAGATGGTTGGTGAGTGCGTTTTACGCTCCATCTCACGCTTGTGTTTATGGGGAGTATTTCTCCTCAACCCACCACAAGACTCAACTTGTTTCATTTTTTTTCATAGCTTATACACCCTACGTTTCCCCCCCAAACTTAGGTTCTTACTTGTGACACCCCCAAATCCGTGTAACATCGATTACAGGACATGGTGCTCACGATATAACATACATCATCATCTATCTAAGTAACTCTAATAATAATAATAATAATAATAATAATAATAATAATAATATTAAGTATTACATACTTATTCAAAATAAAGTCCCAAGTCTTTACAACCTTTAATAAACTGAAACTTAAACTTAGCGTTTATCGCTACATCACATCATATCTTGGAAATATAATTATTACATAAATAACTCTCATCATTTCATCTTAGACTTTCCTTTGTCATTGCACGAGTCCTCGCCATTATCGATATAAGCTCGAAATGTTTAAGCAAGAATGAGCACAAATTGCCCGAAAGTATATAAAGTAGTTTGGGAACATACATCGAGTAAAAGCATTAGTATGAATATTTCTCAACAGGTTGAAATAAATATCAAGAGATAAACCTAATATCAAGATAAGAGTTACGAATTCTCAATAGTATACTAAGGGTGTTAGATACCACGAACATTACTTTGTTTCATTAAAAACCAAAAGATGGTTTAATAATCAAATAGATTGTAAACGGTCTCTGCAAGTACTCCAGGTGATTAGCCTATCGTACCCTACATTGTGCACAAGTATAAAGTTTAAACGCATAAGCGTAAATGGGACTATATGCCCGTCATCAGTTACCCCGTTATCCGGGTTGTTCATCTTAGTATTCATACGGAACCTCACCAAAGCAATTTGGATTGGTAAACATCAAATAGCTTCAAAGGATTTGAATTGTTTAAACAATATACTATGTTTGCATCAATAACATCTAGTTGGAACGAAAGCTAGAAAGTATGCTTGAATATAGTTTATTAAGGGAATACAAACTTTAAAGTATAGCAGTTGCAATAGGAACTGAATAATCATCAATAACGTTTCGCATCACAATTGAAGTTATAGAACTTTACAATAAAGGAGCTTGCACGAATGATTAATTAATCACAAGCCCAAACTTACCCTCGCTGCAATCAACTGAATAAGAGTTGAATAAATTCATAATGAAAAATAGGGTAAGAAACTTGCCTGTTACGTCTTCTACAATTACTTCTATCTACTAGCCCTTCACGTAACCTATTCACATGTGTCACGTTAAGTAATTTAGTTCTCGAACACCACTTTGAAGTGTAATGGTTCCCTTTTATTTTAATAAGAAGATTAAACTCACACGTATTCAAATACAATTCAATTACCTAACATGTTGCTATAAATAGGCCACGTGGTTAAATAAAAGAAACTAGGAAATATAAATTTGTGACATTTTTTGGACCAAAAATCTGCATAAAATATGCTTAAGGGTCTCAAGTCGAAAAATCTCATTTTCCATAATTATGACATCAAATATATAATTAAATTCATTTATCCATATAGCATCATTTATATAAAAAATACCAATTTAGTTCCAAAAATATTTCTTTTCTGGGATTTTGTAAAATATAGTCCCACATTGAACATATAATTTTCCCAGAATTTTTAAAATTCATCTACTATTTTTAAATAGTCCATAATAGCCAAATTTTCTCAGATTTTTCATAAATCGAGATTAGCTCCAACAATTCTGAAATTTTAAGGGTTAACTCCTGTTATACACATGTACTTCCAGTAAACATTTCGTAATTGTTGGACTTACACCCAAAGAGTTATTCGGGTATCTTCTCAAACAGTGTCCCTAACCGTAAAATTCATAACTCTCAAACCGTATGGCCAAAAATTTTCAAATTTTTACAGGACCTTCATATCTTCTTATATTAATACTAAAAAGTTTTCCAAAATTTTTAAAGTACAACACAGTGGACGAAAAATGCCCCCGAAATAGACTGATCCAAACAGTTCCAAGAAAGACATCAAATTATCGTTTCTTGCAGCCACTTTTGCGATTTTATTCCCGCTAATCTAAAGATGCTATGACCATAATACTTGGGCAAAATAAACTTCATACAGCAAGGTATTTTACAAAAATATAGCATTCATGAAACTAGCATGCTAAGACCACAAACCAACTACATAGAAAACCGTGCCAGCACTAGCTTTATACTTAGAAAAAATCTGGAAATTCTAGATTTTCTGCATATTTTAGTATGAACATGCTTGCTTACGATTTTCATAACTTGATCATTATAACTCCGATTTTGATGAAATTTGGACCAGATGAGACTTCATACTACATACTATTTTATAAAATTATTACATACGATAATCGAGCCATCTAAACTACAAATCCAAGGCTCCAAAAAACCCAAAAATCACAAATTACACTTTTTAACCAACTTTGATAAAAATCATGATTTTGATTCTAGCATGCATGGATTCGATTCCTACCGTCCAGATCTTATCTACTAACATATATGAATATATTACAACAAACAAACTCACTAAATTACCATGATTTGAATAAATTAGCAACTAAGAGGCATTTTTTAGCTATTTTCCTTGAAAACATATAAAGGTTCATGAGTTGCTTACTTGATGAATTTCTTCTTGTTTAGCTTCTGAAAATCCTCCTCACTTGCTTGTTTAGACTCCCCAAAACTCTAGAATTCGCCACCCTCTCAAGCTCTTTCCTCTCTCACTCTCAACTTTACTTACGGTAGGATTTTTTTACAAAAAGGAAGAAAACTTGGATAGAGAGTATATGTAGAACATGATAACCAATTGATTTTCCAACCATTTCATCTCCAATATAATTATATGTAATAAGTATATTGTATAAATTCAATTTAATATGGGGTGGTGGTTAGAGAAAAGAAAGGTCTTGGATTGAAAAGGGTTGTAACTCCCTCCCCCATCATTACCTTATAATACTAATGCTCCCTCCCTTGTCCTAATTTAGTTGTCATGTGAGCCCCACGACTGCTGCACTTTTCTATTAAAATAATACTAAAATTAATTTAATCGTTTAATACATTATTTTGACCATTTTACCCTCTGTAGCCAAACATTTCTATACTAATATCGATTCTTACTAATTCGACGTTCCGAACGTCATGGGACTATCTGTTTCCTCAAAATCACCCCCAAAATTCGTGGTTGACTTTGACCAAAAAGTCAACCGTGATACTTTTTCGTGATTACAGTCTATCCTGAGTAATTTTGACGTTCCGGACTCGAATACGCTGTCCGCATCTCTAAATTCCGCTCTCAACTCCAACTCATGATTTAATACCATTCCACGTAATAAATAGAATAATTCCCTACTTAATCAATTTAAATAGTTAAATAAAACTAAACCAACCATTTAAATACATCTCATCACATATCTTGAAATAACACATATATGTACCACACATATACATCTAATAAATGAAATCACCCAAAAGTTTCATATAAATTCGTTTATTAATAATTCTTAAATTACATAAAAAAAACTCAGATATTACATTCACCCTCCTTTAAAAGGATTCCGTCCCCGGAATCATTACACATCAATCAAAATGATTAGGGTAATTTTTCATCATTTTCTCCTCGAGTTCCCACGTAGCCTCATCGGCGTTGTGGTTCCTCCACAATACCTTAACAGAAGGTATTATCTTATTTCTTAACACTTGTTATTTTCTATCAATTATCTACAATGGGACCTCTTCATAGGTTAAGTCCTTTTTAAACTGAATAGGTTCATACTCTATGACATGCTTGTAATCCTGCTTATAGGGTTGTAGGACAGAAACATGGAACACGTTGTGTATATGTTCTAACTCCGGAGGTAAGGCTATTTCCTAAGCTACCTCACCCACTCGCCTCAACACTTCGAAGGGTCCTATGAATCTGGGACTAAGTTTTCCCTTCTTCCCAAATCTCATTTTCCCTTTCCAAGGAGACACTTTCAAAAACACATAAGTGTCGACGTCAAAATCTCGTTGTTGTCGATGTTGATCTGCATATTTCTTCTGTTGATCCTGAGCCGTCACTAGCCTCGCTCGTATTATTTTGATCACATCTGCAGTTTGTTGCACCAATTCTGTCCCTAACAATTGTCGTTCTCCCACTTCATCCCAAAGACAATGGCATTACGCATTTCCTTCCATATAAAGCTTCATAAGGTGGCATCTGGATGCTCGCGTGATAACTGTTATTGTACGCAAATTCTACCAACGGTAGGTGGTCATCCCAGCTCCTTTGAAATCCATAACGCATGCTCTCAGCATGTCCTCTAACATTTGAATAGTTCTCTCGCTCTGCCCATCTATTTGAGGATGATACGCCCTGCTCAACCTCAGTTGCGTTCCCTGCGTTCTTGAAAACTTCTCCAGAAATTTGCTGTGAACCGCAGATCGCGATCTGACACAATTGATACAGGTACCCCGTGCCTGGAAATAATCTCTTTGATGTAAAGCTTTACCAACTGATCCAAGGTATATCTGATCTTGATTTATAAGAAATGCGCTGACTTTGTCAATCGATCAACGATCACCCAAACTGCATCGTAACCCTTCTGCGTAGTTGGAAGTCCTACCACGAAGTCCATCGTGATATGCTCCCACTTCCATTCTAGAATTTCTAAAGGTTGAAGTAGCCCGCTCGGTTTCTGATGTTCCGCCTTAACTCGTTAGCATGTTAAACACTTGCTGACGCACTCTGCGACTTCTCTTTTCATATTGGGCCATCAATAATGTTGGCGGAGATCCTGATACATCTTTATGCTTCTCGGGTGAATTGAGTAACTTGAGCTATGAGCTTCCTGCAAGATTTCTTCCTTTAATTTAGACACCGTTGGCACCCAAATTCTCTTCTCAAATCTTAATAGTCCATCACCCCCCATACTGAATTTAAGCTCTTCTCCATCTGAAATTCTTGTCCTCACCTTTACACATTCCTCATCGCTACCTTGTACTTCCTTGATTTTGTTCAATAGAGTCGGATGAGCCTCCATTGCGAACAATTTCCCCTCTTGCTCTCTTGGACTTTTTATCTCGAGTTCCAATCTAGCCATCTCCTTAATTAACTCCTCTTGAGCTGTTAGCATTGCCAATCTACCACAGCCCTTTCTGCTTAGCGCATCTGCTACCACGTTCTCTTTCCCCGGATGATACAAGATGTCGCAATCGTAATCCTTTATAAGTTCCAACCATCTTCTTTGTTTCATATTCAACTACTTCTGCGTGAAAATATACTTCAGACTTTTATGGTCCGTGTATATTTCACACCTTACACCATATAAATAGTGCCTCCATATCTTTAAGGCAAATACTACTGCCGCCAATTCCAGATCATGGGTAGGATATCCCTTCTCGTAATCCTTCAATTGACGCGATGCATACGCAATAACTTTACCATGTTGCATAAGCACACAGCCAAGTCCTTTGTGTGACGCATCACTAAAAATCACGAAGTCACCTGTATCGTCAGGTAAAGACAACTCTGGTGCTTCACTCAGTCTTTTCTTGAGTTCCTTAAAACTCTCTTCACATTTCTCCGTCCAGACAAATTTTACCGACTTCTTAGTTAAATTTGTCAACGTTCCCGCTATCTTTGAAAAATCTTGGATAAAGCAAACCGCAGTAATAGCCTTTGCCAGGTCTAAGAAACTTCTTACTTGATTCGGTGACTTTGGTTGTTCCCAATTACGAACCGCTTCCACCTTTCTTTGGATCCACGAAATTCCGTCCTTGTCGATCACGTGACCCGAAATTAAACTTTCTCCAACCGAATTCACACTTCGAGAATTTTGCGTATAACTTATCCTTCCTCAACGCCTCAACACTAACCTTAAATGTTCAAAGATGATCTTCACGAGTCTTAGAATAGATCAAGATATCATCTATGAACACAACTACGAATTTATCTAAGTATTGCTTGAATATCCGATTCATCATGTCCATAAATGTTGCTGGCGCATTTGTTAACCCGAACGACATCACCAGGAACTCGTAGTGACCGTAACGTGTCCTGAATGCTGTCTTAGGTACATCCTGTGATGACCCCAAAATAGGTCCATTGCATCCAACCCATTCTAAGTCGCCAAATACATGGTACAGAAAACAACTACAACTTTATTACAACAATTGTCGTGCAAAATACAACAACTCATGTGTTGTGAGTTTTGATACAAATATATATATCAACTGTGACTCTTGACACCAACTTGGGTAGCACGTCACCATGACATCTTACATAAAGGTATAGTCAAAAACTATTTTAGAAATTAAAATATTTGGGAAGTGCTCAAGGAAACCTTCGTACATGGGAGGCCATGCGTCTAGGTTATGATAGATATCATATGACCACAGAATTATCCTTGGTTGATTGATAGACCCCCAAAGAAAAAAAACGAAGATTACTATCATATTCTTTCCAATGGTGAGTCTTCTCTTGACATATCATTATCTCCACTGTCTCTAATTGAGAGTTATACTTCAACCAAACACCAAGATTATATAGGTAGTGCTCGTAGATATACTCAGCAAGTGGATGAGCATAACCCTATCTTATGATGACACGAGGTTGTATGTCATTAAACATCTTGTATGATAGTGGCAAAACACCCTTCTAACGTTGGGTTTGCCTCACCCTATTTGATTCACCAAATATAACTACTAAATGATGTATACAATACCTTTCTATACTGCTTAGGGAGAACCTCCACAGCTAGAGACCACCGTTCTATTTCTCCGTTACCCTCGCTTCGACCCATTTACACTCTTATTACACGAAAAGGAATTGTGAAGCAAAAGGGTGAAACCTGAACTAGCCCATAAAAGAATATCATGACTAAAGATAATTAAATTATCAATAGCCTTCATCGATAATAAATAAGAGATTTAGAACATATGGTAGATGATAAAACTTTTCAACCATAGTTGCAAATGTAGAACGAAGCAATCCATTAGAAGAGTCAAATAGACCATAAAAGTCTACTATCTTCTCCACATTAAAAGTCCACCAACATGTTTTATCCTCAGAACATCATTCAACAGGTTCCTTTCCACAATTATATGAATAACTTATAATCATAATTGTGATTCTAAATTCCTCTTCGCACCCAGGACGAAGATAATTTTTATCACATGTCTTTACCTGAAACATCAAAGATCATGGTTATACCAAATCATAGTTCCTGTTTATAATCATACTAACAATTTCATCTTTGCACTACGGGCCAAAGATATTCATCAACAGACCATCTTTGCACTACAGGCCAAAGATATTCAACAATAAGTCATCTTTGCACTACGAGCCAAAGATATTCATCAACAATTCATCTTTGCACTACAGAGTATACCTCTATTATATGCATGTACTCCCAATAAAAATTTCACCAATTTTGGAGTTAACCACAAGGAGTTATAAGGGTTTACTTTTAAAATAGTCTTTTCTCATAAAATTCATAACTCATAATCTATACATCCAAAAATCGCCATTTTTGGACACAATCTAGAAAACTCATCAAATTATCATTTTAAATTTTTCCAGAATTTTTGAAGGTCAGAAAAATTACGAAACTGAAAAACATAACAACCCTTAAAATCCCTTACTATCCCTTACCTCAAAAGAACAGTACTTCTAACTGGATATCAGATATGACGCTGAAGAAAACTTGCACTTATGAATAGCAACTGTGATGCCCCCAAAATAGGTATACAACACCCATTTTGAGTCGCCAAATATATGGTACAGAAACAACTATAACTTTATTAATACAACATAAAAACTGTGAGTTTAAATACAAATATTGTCATCTAGACAATATCCACACTCAAATAAGTCCTCATTACAATTATTAATACACTATTTTACAGAATAGCGAGGACTACTAGAACAACTTCTAAAACCATCACTCCACACCCCGACTAGTACTCGCTACATTTTCGCCTCCTGAGAAGAAAAATGGAACAACAAGGAAAATGGTGAGCTCAACTAGCCCAGTAAAGAACATTATGACTAAGATAATATAGAACAAATTATCGTTAGTCCTCAACAGGGAAAAATCTAATAGAATACAATAGACAACCAATTTTAAATCAATCTTCGCAGCAGAAATAATAATTCATTAGAAGAGTTAAATAGAGAATGAAAACTACTATCTTCTATATATGAATTTAAAAGTTCATCGTCGATATTTTATCCCTGTAACATCAATCAATATATATCTGGAATCAAATATTCATCTTTGCACTACAGGCCAAAGATATTCATCGATTAATCATGTTCATCTCAACACTGTTCATCTTTGCACTACGGGCGAAGATATTCATCAAGAAATCATTCATCTTTGCACTACGGCCAAAGATATTCATAAATATCATCATTTAGGACCGAGGATGTTGAAAAATATTTTAAAGAAAACGAATTCAGTGAAACAAAAGAACAAGTATTAAAGGATTCGTACTTTAAATAATCCAAGTTCAAAAATACTTCATAAATAACCAGAGTGGAGTAAAATTCAAGAATGATCAAAACATGGATACAATCAAAGCTAGTATCCATAATAGATATTTTGGACGAAAAATGAAAATTTAATTTTTCCGTGAATAGTGTCGTATTCGTGAATAGTGCCGTATACATCAATTGTGCCATATACGTGAATAGTGTCATATACGTGAATAGTAACTCCGACACTAAAAGATAGAAATTTCACAAAAAAAAATCATCATGCTTCGTGAATAGTACTCATGAATAGTAACTCATGAATAGTAACTCGTGAATAGTAACTCAAGAATAGTAACCTCGACATGAAAAGTTCCAAATTTGATAAAAATTCAGACCAATATTTCAGCATAAGGATATTGAAGAAATAATATCACTTACGAAGAAAATAACATCCCTTACCTCAGAAAGAATAGTACTTACATTTGGAATCTTTGGATATAGTCTTTGAAAGAACTTGCAACCAGATAGCAATACTCAAAGTAATAAAATACTCACAAATACGCTCGATATTATAGAGAGAGAAAGAGAGAGAAATCTTTAGTTTCTGGTGTGATTTTCAATTCTAACCTAAGCACCCTATTTATAGGAAAATGCTTTGAACACCAAAGCAGAAAATTTAATATAATATTAATATTTTAAAAAAATTTCCTACGCCTACTTTGAAAATCTAATTTCAGCCATTTGCAACATATGGGGGGCCAACCAAAATAATAAAAACGTTTTTCTAACTATAAATATTTTAAACTTCCAAAAATCAATTATTCTGGAACCTCAGAACTTCAATAATTCATAATAAATAGCCCTTTTATCAGATAATTCGAATCTCTCATATTTTTATAGGAAATTCAATTCTCTACAACTTTGCAGAAGAAAGGTTTTCCAAATTCCAAACAGAAATTGACCGAAATCCATAAGCGAAGCGATTTTACATTTATAATCAAATTTAAGTCAAGAAATGGGCCCATGACACATGTTTAACATGTTTTAAATAACTTTTGCAACAAAAATACTCCTCATCCTCATATACTCATATATCCCACATTCATTGTAAAAATATCCCCATTATTATATTATAATAATATAATAAAATATTATTTTATCAGAAAAGATAAAATATCAATTTTTAACAATTGTCACTTTAAAAATTTTCTCCATCTATATCCACATAAAATCAATACTTTCCTCATCATATAAATCAATAGTTAATTATTCACAAATAATATTACGTAATCACAATCTTGACAACCCGGTAGTTCCGGGAAAGAAGGCTTTCGATAAAGATTTCTCCTTCTTGCACGCATGATTAGGTGACCAAACCTCTCCTTGAGATGAACTTTCTAGACATTGCCAATAATGTTATCTAATAATATTATTCGGATAATATGAATTATTGCTCCTATAATGAAAAATACTGTGTAGTGATAATTATTGAAATAACATTAATATAAAAAATCAACGCAACAATTATTGAATCAATAAAATAAAATCTTTGAGCGATTAATTCTTTGTAACAATTATTGACTAGTGCCTTCTTCACGTAAGAATCAATAATTGGTGCAATACATGATGCATCTTCTTTGTTCAACAACGCAGACATCTTTGTGTTTTAACTACCGGGTATTCTAACAATATTAATTGGTAACAACCGCACTGCTTATTTATAAAAACTTATACTTGTCGTTTTCTTCATCCAATTGCTTTCCCGTTATGGGGCCCACATAAAAAATTTCATTGTCGTCGTCTAATATTCCTCGGCAATGAGAATATTCCACGACCAAGCGAATATTCTCCGACAACAATGAGTATTTTATAACCACTTGCTTATTTGAAATATTTAGCGCATTTTACCCATAACTAACCACATTAATCAAATCAACCCTTACTATTTCAAAATGATAAATAGAGGAAATTAAATTTCATTTATTAATAATTTGGGGTCTTACAACCTCCCTCCTTATGAAATTTAAGTCCTCGAAATTGGCGTACATACCGGTGTGTTTGAAAAAGATGAGGATACCTCGCTTTCATTTACATTTCCAACTCCCGTGTCATTTCCTCAATAAAGATGGTTTCTCCACAAAACTTTAACTTGTGGTATGACCTTCGTGCGTAGGACATGCTCCTTCCTATCCAAAATCTTAACAGGTACCTCTTCATACGTTAAGTCTTCGGCTATCTCGTCTGGTTCTAACTCAATAACATGGTTCGGGTCGTCCGTAACATCGATGCGTGAAAAACGTTATGAACACGCGTCATACTTGGCGGTAAAACGAGTCTATAGGCCACAGTTCCTATTCGATCTAGGATTTCAAATGGACTAATAAATCGAAGGTTTGAGCTTTCCTCACATCGCCAATTCTCGCTTTTGGAATAACAACTTCTTGTACCTCCTTCTTCATATTCATCATGTGACGCCCCCAAAATTAGGTATACATCACCCATCTTGGGTAGTCAGATACAAGGTACAAAATTTAAATACAACTTACTAATATAATTGTAGGTATACAATCTGACATAAAGCTGAGTTTGAATACAAATATTGTCTACTAGATATTATACAAACTCAAAAGGAGTCCTCATTACAATTATTATCACACTATTTCACGAAATAGTGAGGACTAGTAATGCTATCCTCTGGGCCATTACTCCGTTCCCCGACTCGTCCCGACTATATTCTCATTTCACAAGAGAAACGGTGAAAGAAAGGGTGAGCTCAACTAGCCCAAGAAGAAATATTATGACTAAGATAATGCGAGAATAAATTATCAATAGCCTTCAACGATGTTAAAGCGATAAAATATAATAAACATCAAGTTTAACTGCAATGAACAAGCAATCCATTAAAAGAGTCAAGTAGAAAATAAAATCTACTATCTTTTATGATTTAAATGGTTTTTCAAAGATTTGTTATAGTGAGACTCGACTTTAATAAATATTCCACATCATCGAATCACCCCTTTTCTGGCGAGGATATTCTTTAGTATCACGACCACAATTATTCATGCACTTCTACGGGCGAGAATATTTGTGTATTCATTAATGGTCATGATCATGCCAACAATCATCCATCAATGCACTACTGACCCTTTGAGGATTTTTACCACATCATTTGTAACATTACGGTCATGATTACACCAATAGTCTCTCGGTCATAATCATACCAAGTCCATCTATACACTACTGAGCCACGAGATGACTTTCAACATAATACAAACATGAGGATGATGACAATGATATAAGAATTCAATAAAACAAGTTCAAGAATTAATTTATCTAGGAACCAATAACATCCGAATCATCGACATGATCTCTTGCTTTGTAAAGTAAAATTCAAGAATCTTGAGAAGAATATTTCCATGAAAGGATCTTTGGATGAAGCGCAAATATCGAGGATATTCCACTAATTTCATGGAGTATAAAAGTCAAAGTTTTAACCAACTGGGTATAATAAAGAATGGAATAACAAAAGAAATCACCATGCATGCGATAGACTGCACAGCAGGTTATTCCAACAGAATAATAAATAACGGAACCAGGTCCGGCGTAAAACACACAGACAGGATGTTCCAACAGAATAATAAAGAATGGAACCAGGTCCGGCTTAAAACACACAGACAGGATGTTCCAATAGAATAATAATAAAGACGGAACCAGGTCCGGTGTAAAACACACAGATAGGATGTTCCAACAGAATAATAATAAAAAGATTTTAACCGGTCCGTGTAAAACACACAGACAGGATGTTCCAACAGAATAATAATAAGACGGAACCAGGTCCGGTGTAAAACACACAGATAGGATGTTCCAACAAAATAATAGAAGAATGTCACCAAGTATAGGGTAGACCGCGTATACAGGTTATTCCAACAGAATAATAAGCAATAGAATAACAACAGTTCTTCTTCGTGAATTAAGAAAGAATAACACCCCTTACTTTTAGTAGGAGATTGAATCTTTACGATAGTGTAATGTAACAAAATACTCTTCTTTCTTTCTCTTTATTCTCTCTATACTTTCTCTCTCTATAAGCTTGAATGAATTAAGTGAAAATAATGAAGCACTAGGCCTCTATTTATAGAAGATTTCTAGCTTAGCACTTGCCCATGTGAAAAGGCAAGTGGCTTGACTCTTTGGTGATGTGAAAAGAAAAGTGGTTTGACGCTTGTAATGTGAAACGACAAGTGGTTCGACGCCTGTAATGTGAAACGACAAGTGGTTCGACGCCTGTAATGTGAAACGACAAGTGGTTCGACGCCTGTAATGTGAAACGACAAGTGGTTCGACGTCTGGTAAAGGTAATTACTATTGACGAAGGTAATTACTATTCACAAAGGTAATTACTATTGACGAAGGTAATTACTATTGATGAAGAGACTCTTAGATGATGACATATGGGCCCCCCATAAAATAATCAAACTTACCACAAATGTCTCATAACAGACTCTTTATATACATCAAGGATTGAATAAATATTACCACAAATCATTTTATTTTTAATCAACACATATTTACTCTTTCAACAATTATTAATTATTTATAACTTGTCGTCTCAATTAATAATATAACATATTATACGTATGATAATCTTGTGACAATAATTGAATCAATAATATAAGAGATATGATGCGTGATTATTTGTAGCAATAATTGAGTATAGCTAAGTGACTTCTTACGTAAGCATCGATAATCAATACCATGTGCTACTATCTGACCACGCCAGATTCTTGTACTTTTACCACCGGGTAGTTCAACGGTTTTAACGGTAACACCTCTGCCGTTATTTTTATAGAAAGATAATTTTGTGCTTTCTAACTACGACAATACTTCCGTTAATGGGTCCACTTAATGATTGAGTAGTCGTATTTAATATTCCCCGACAAAAGAATATTCCCCGACCAAACGAATATTTTATAACAACTTGCTTACTTTTGCAAAATTTATAAATATTACCCATAACTATAACATTATATCAAATTTATTCCATAATATTCAAAAATAATATTTATAGAAAATTCATCTTTATTTATAAAAGTTGGGGTCTTACAACCTCCTCTTCTTATGAAATTTAAGCCCTCGAAATTAGGGTGCGATACTGGTATGTCGAAGAGGTAAGGATACCTTGATTTCATTTTAGATTCTAACTCCCAAGTCATTTCCTCAACATCGTGGTTCCTCCACAAAACTTTGACTTGAGGTATAACCTTGGGCGTAGAATATGTTCCTTCTTATCCAAAATTTGAACAGAACCTCTTTCATACGTCAAATCTTCCGCTATTTCGTCCCAGTTCTAACTCAATAATATGGTTCGGGTCTTTCACATATTTACGTAACATGGATATGTGAAAAACGTTATGAACACGAGACATATTTGGCGGTAAAGCGAGTCTATAGGCCACAGTTCCTACTCGATCGAGGATTAAAAATGGACCGATGAATCGAGGATTAAGTTTTCCTCTCTTTCCAAATCTTGTAACTCCTTTCCATGGAGCAACTCTTAACAACACATGATCTCCTATATCGAATTCCACGTCCTTTCGATGAAGATCAGTATAACTCTTTTGTCGATTTTGTGAGGTTTTTATACGTTGTCGGATCGTTTGAATCTTTTCCATAGTCATACGTACCAACTCCGGTCCCAACAACGTTGCTTCACCCACCTCATCCCAAATCTTTGGAAGCGACACTTTCTTCCATCTGGCGCTTGAATGGAGCCATGCCAATACTTGCTTGATAAGCTGTTGTTGTAGAAAACTCCACCAATGGTAGGAACTTGTCCCAACTCCCTTGAAATCAAGGACACAGAGTCTTAATAGATCTTCAAGAGTTTGAATAGTCCTCTCATTGTCCGCTTAAAATGCGAGGATGATATGCTTAAGCTAAATCGTAAAATCATGCCCATAGCTTTTTGCAAACTAACCCAAAATTGTGAAGTGAATCTTGGGTCTCGATCAGAAACTATGGATACCGGCATACCATGCAGTTTTACAATCTCGTTTATGTACATACGAGCAAGACGTTCAAGTGTATAAGTTTCTCGTATCGGTAAGAAATGAGCAGACTTGGTCAATCTATCAACAATGACCCAAATCGCATCAATGCCTTGAGAAACCTTAGGAAGACCGGTAACAAAATCCATGGTAATGTGCTCCCACTTCCATTCTGGAATTTCAAGTGGTTGCAATGGACCTTTTGGTACTTGATGCTCCGCTTTAATTCGTTGACAAGTTAGACACCTTGAGATAAACAACGCTATCTCTCTCTTCATATTGCTCCACCAAAATGTATGACGAATATCATGATACATTTTGGTACTCCCAGGATGGATTGCAAATGGTGTGTTGTGCGCCTCCATCATGATATTATACATTAAATCAGGGTCGTTAGGAACACAAAATGCGGAGTTGACTTCGAAGTATTTCTTCTTCATCGATTCTTGCTTCCGGCATAAGACCTTCTTGTACTTTCTTCCTCATACGCATCGGCTCCGTGTGCGTAGCTTGAGCGGCTTTAACTTTATCGATTAAAGTCGGTTCTACTTTCGTATACTCGCTATCATCACATGCGTCCACTCGAGTTATTAACTCTATCTCCATCCTTTGCAAGTCACACAAAATGGGCCTTTCGTTGACAATATCGCTTTTCGTGCTTGCATATGATCTTCTACTCATTCGTCGACTACTACGTTCGCTTTTCGGGATGGTATTGGATGGTATGATCATAATCTTTCAACAGTTCAAGCCAACGCCATTTATCGCATGTTGAGTTCCTTTTGAGTGAAGAAATATTTGAGGCTTTTATGATCCGTAAAGATCTCCACTTTCTCCCCATACAAGTAATGCCTCCAAATTTTAAGTGCAAAGACAATAGTTGCTGACTCTAGATCATGAGTAGTAGGATAATTCCTCTCATATTCTTTGAGTTGTCGCGAGGCATAAACTATAACTTTTCCATGTTGCATGAGAACACATCCCAACCTTTGCAGAAGCATCACTTGTAGATGACAAATCCTCAAAGCCAAATGGTATTGTCGAGCAGTCTTTGAAATAAGTCTCCTCTTGAGTTCTTGAAAACTCTTCTCACATTCTTCGCTCCAATAGAACTTTGTATCTTTCCGAAGTCAATTTGAGTCGATGGAGTAGCGATTCGAGAAAATCCTTCCACGAATCTCCGATAATAACTAGCTAAACCGAGAAAGCTACGTGCTTTGGTCATTGATTTAGGTTGTTCCCGACTTTGAATAGCTTGATCTTTCTTTGGGTCAACGGATATTCCATGACTTGATACCACGTGCCCAAGGAATGCTACTTCTTGAAGCGAACTCACATTTCTTCAACTTGGCATAAAGCTTGTATTCACGAAGCTTTTGGAGTGTCGACCTCAAGTGTTGCTCTCATGATCTTCACGGCTTTTGGAATAAATAAGGATGTCATCAATAAAGACGACCACAAAGTGATCTAAATATTCCTTGAATACTCGGTTCATCATATCCATGAAGGCGGCGGGGAGCATTAGTCATCCAAAGGACATGACTAGGAATTCATAATGCCCGTCTGGGGAGTTACGGCCGTCTTTGGAATGTCGGTGATTCTAATCTTCAATTGGTGATATCCTAACGAAGATCAATCTTTGAAAAGAATTTGGCTCCTTGCAATTGGTCAAACAGGTCATCAATATGTGGCAATGGATACCTATTTTGATGGTGACATGATTCAACTCCAGATAATCAATACAAAGTCGCGTACTCCCATCTTTCTTCTTCACGAATAGAACAGAGCACCCCAGGAGAAGTACTAGGGCGAATAAAGCCAATGTCTAACAATTCTTGCGGTTGGGTCTTTAACTCCTCAAGTTCATAGGAGCCATTCGATATGGGGCTTTGGAAATAGGTTTTATATCGGGTTCGAGGTCGATAAAAATTCAATTTCACGCTCTGGGGTAGGCCAGAAGTTCTTGAGGAATACGTCGAAATTTATTAACAATAGAAATATCGTTCAAAAGCGGCGTATTTTTGTTTAAATCGTGACATGAGCTAAGAAAGCTTGACATCCGTTTTCAATAAACGAATAGCTTTATGGCTTGAGATAACGATGATTGATTTTAATGGTTTGGTCGTTTGAATTAAGCATAATAGGTTGATTAGGAATATGAAAGCTAACAACCTTACAAAAACAATCAATTTTGCATGATAAGTAGTTAACCAATCAATCCTAGAATCACGTCAAATCAAGTATTTTTAATGAAATAAGATCGACGGGTAATGTGAGGGTACCGATTTGAACCAAACAAGACTTATAAACGATGGATGTAATGAAGGTTTCTCCCAACGGAGTTTCCACAGATAAGTCAAAGTCTAATTTCTCCTGAGTCAAATTTAATCGATGAAGCGCAAGTAGGAGAAATAAAGAATGGGTAGAACCGGTATCAAATAAAGTATAGACTACATTAGAGTTTATGATAAGCTTACCCGTGATGACCTCATTCGGTTCCTTGCTCTTTGGGAGGTCACAACAAATGCTCTCCCTTGCACTTCTAGGTTTTGACTTTTCTCGGACTGACCTTTGGTGCCTCCATCCTAGCTGAATTTGTCTTGATGAAACGACAAAATCGAGCTAAGTGACCTTCTCTTCCACAATTATAACATGCTTTGGACGGCATGGCGCAGTTTTGGTGATGTGTCCCTCTCCTCCGCATTTTGAAACATATAATAGGTGGTCTTTCTCCTTCCTTAACAACTTGGTCTTTGGTCTTGGCGTCTTTCCATCATTGTTGAATCTCCTTTTCTTGAAATGTCCATTCTTATTATTTTAGCCTTGATTACCACCGAAGTGGTTACCATATCTCCGCCTTTGTTGATTCCCTCCACGCTTGTTGTCACCGCTTGATGACTACTCTCATTTGTATTATAATTTTGCGTTTGCTCTCTCTTTTAGTTAAGGTTGACTCATTATCGCTACTCCACTAATCGAGCCCTATTTACAACATCTAAATACAAACACGGTTTATGAGAAATAAGATGTTGGCGTATCTCCGACTTCAAACCTCTTAAAACATTCACGCCATTCTCTCTTCATTATCCACCAAGTGGGATGCAAACCGTGATAACTCATAAATTTTTCCTCGTATTGCGACACGGTCATATTGTTTTGTTCCAACTTGATAAACTCCACCTCCTTTATGTGGCGAATACTTTCGGAAAAGTATTTGTCGTTGAAACAGACTCTGGAACTTCTCCCAAGATATCTTGATCAAAGAGTTGAGTCGTTTCTGGATTCCCACCGTGTCGCCTCTCCGCGCAACGTAAAAGGCGTGAAATGGAACCTTTTGCTCCTCGAGCATCCCAAGACATCAAATATCTTGGTAATCTGCTTTATCCATGCTTCCGCGAAGTGGTTTTGGCTCTCCCTTAAACTCGGTGGTCCCAGCTCCTTGAATTGTTTAGCGGTGGCCGCCTCGAGAGTTTTCGTGTTTCCACCTACGTTTTGGGCGAGAGTCGCTTTCTACTTTCTTTGTTGCATAAATTGCATAAAGCCTTTGAACATTTGATCATTCATCATTTGGTCAGTGTTGTTGTTTGCATGAGGATTGTCGCCTTCCTGATGCACATTATCCTGATTATATATATGTGGTGAATCAACGATCGCTTTTCTCCATTGCTATTCTCAACATTCTCGGATGTCATTTTCGAATCTTGCCACAAAACAAAAGGTTAATTGACATGTAACAAATTATCCTATCTTCGACCAACCAATAAAATTGCACGCATAAACTTAGGTAGGTCATACTAGCGAAAGGTATTCCCGTCTCTCCTCTCTAGTACTATTCTCACATCTTAGCCGGGATCATATCCTAAGCTCGATACCAACTCGTGTGCGCCCCAAAAATTAGGTATACATCACCCATCTTGGGTAGTCGATACATGGTACGAAATTTAAATACAACTTACTAATATAATTGTATGTATGCAATCTGACATAAACTGTGAGTTTGAATACAAATATTGTCTACTAGATATTATACAAACTCAAAAGGAGTCCTCATTACAATTATTATCACACTATTTCACGAATAGTGAGGACTACTAATGCTATCCTCTGGGCCATTACTCCGCTCCCCGACTCGTCTCCAAATTTATATTCTCATTTCTGAAGAAAAAGGTGAAAGAAAGGGTGAGCTCAACTAGCCCAAGAAGAAATATTATGACTAAGATAATGCGAATAAATTATCAATTGCCTTCAACAAAGATGTTAAGCCGATAAAATATAATAAACATCAAGTTTAACTGCGGTGAACAAGCAATCCATTAAAAGAGTCAAGTAGAAAATAAAATCTACTATCTTTTATGATTTAAAAGGTTTTTCAAGATTTATTATAGTTGAGACTCGACTTTAATAAATATTCCACATCATCGAATCACCCCCGCACTACTGACCAAGGATATTCTTTAGTATCACGACCACAATTATTCATGCACTACGGGCCAAGAATATTTGTGTATTCATTAATGGTCATGATCATGCCAACAATCATCCATCAATGCACTACTACCATCGAGGATTTTTACCACATCATTTGTAACATTACGGTCATGATTACAATCGAATAGTCTCTCGGTCATAATCATACCAAGTCCATCTATGCACTTCAGGGCCCACGATGACTTTCAACATAATACAAACATGAGGATGATGACAATGATATAAGAATTCAATAAAACAAGTTCAAGAATTAATTTATCTAGGAACCAATAACATCCAAACTCATCGACATGATCTTTGCTTTGTAAAGTAAAATTCAAGAATCTTGAGAAGAATATTTCCATGAAAGGATCTTCGGATGAAGCGCAAATATCAAGGATATTCCACTAATTTCATGGAGTATAGAAGTCAAAGTTTTAACTTATTGGGTATAATAAAGAATGGAATAACAAAAGAAATCACCATGCATGCGATAGACGCCACAGTGAGTTATTCAACAGAATAATAAATAACGGAACTAGAGTCAAGCGTAAAACGCATGCATGTGGATGTTCAACGAATAATAAAGAATGGAACCAGTCCGGCGAAACACACAAACAGGGATGTTCCAACGAGAATAATAATAAAGAGCGGACCGTGTCCTGTAAAACACATGACATGTGATGTTCCAATGTAATAATAATAAAGATTTTAACCAGTCCTGTAAAACACACGAGCGGATGTTCCAACAGAATAATAATAAGATTTTAACCAGTCCTGTGTAAAA
Organism: Panax quinquefolius; assembly: GCA_020205615.1. Classification (NCBI taxonomy): domain Eukaryota; kingdom Viridiplantae; phylum Streptophyta; class Magnoliopsida; order Apiales; family Araliaceae; genus Panax; species Panax quinquefolius. Next base: position 75,962,539 of record CM035151.1, read on the forward strand.
CACATGATGTGGATGTTCCAACAAAATAATAGAAGAATGTCACCAAGTATAGGGTAGACCACAGTATCTGAGTTATTCCAACAGTAATAATAAGCGATGGAATAACAACAGTTCTCTTCATGAATTAAGAAAGAATAACACCCTTACTTTTTTAGTAGGAGATTGAATCTGCAGATAGTGTAGTAACAAAATACTCTTCTTCTTTCTCTCTTATTCTCTATACTTTCTCTCTCTATAGCTTGAATGAATTAAGTGAAAATAATGAAGCACTAGGCCTCTATTTATAGAAGATTTCTAGCTTAGCTTTTGCCGTGAAAAGGCAAGTGGCTCGACGGTAGTGATGTGAAAAGAAAAGTGGTTTGGCGCTTTGTAATGTGAAACGACAAGTGGTTCGGCGCTTGTAATGTGAAACGACAAGTGGTTCGATGCACTGTAATGTGAAACGACAAGTGGTTCGATGTCCGGTAAAGGTAATTACTATTGATGAAGGTAATTACTATTCACAAAGGTAATTACTATTGACGAAGGTAATTACTTATTGATTTAAGAGACTCTTAGATGATGACATATGGGCCCCCATAAAATAATCAAACTTACCACAAATGTCTCATAATGAGACTTTTTATATACATCAAGGATTGAATAAATATTACCACAAATCATTTTATTTTAATCAACACATATTTACTCTTTCAACAATTATTAATCATTTATAACTTGTCGTCTCAATTAATAATATAACATATTATACGATGATATCTTGTGACAATAATTGAATCAATAATATAAGAGATATGATGCGCGTGATTCTCGTAGCAATAATTGAGTATAGCTAAGTGACTTCTTACGTAAGCATCAATAATCAATCAATCGCTGTGTACTACGCAACAACTATGCGCGATATTCTTTTTACTTTTACCACCGGGTAGTTCAACAGTTTTAACGGTAACACCTCTGCCGTTATTTTTATAGAAAGATAATTTTGTCATTTTCTAACTACGACAATACTTCCGTTGTGGGGTCCACCAATGATTGAGCCGTCGTATGAATATTCCCCGACAAAAAGAATATTCCCCGACCAAACGAATATTTTATAACAACTTGCTTACTTTGCAAAATTTATAAATATTACCCACAACTATAACATTATATCAAATTTATTCCATAATATTCAAAAATAATATTTATAGAAAATTCATCTTTATTTATAAAAGTTGGGGTCTTACACATCAGCTCTGGTGTGTAGCTTGAACGTTTTTAACTTTATCGATTAAAGTCGGTTCTACTTGTATATCATCACGTGAGTCCCTAGAGTCTTTAACTCTATATCTATCATTTGTAAGTTATATGAAATGGGTCTTTGACAATATCGCATTCGTATCAGATATCGATCTTTTTACTCAACACGTCAGCTACCACGTTCTCTTTTCCAGGATGGTATGGTCAGAACATGTGCCGAAATGAGTCTCCTATTGAGTTCTTCGAAGCTCTTCCCACATTCCTTGCTCCATTCGATTTTTGTATCTCTACGAGTCAGCTGTGTTAATGGAGTAGCGATTCGAGAAAATCTTTCCACAAAATCTTCGATAATAACTAGCTAAGCATATAAAGCTACGTATTTCGATTACTGACTTAGGTTGCTCTCAACTGTGACTCATATCCCAATCTTGGATAGCACGTCATAATGACACCTATCAGTTTACTACTTCATCTTGATTTAATATAAGCGTCCCCTACGAGAAATGCGGCGGTGCATTCCACAAAGGAAGTCACCGAATAAAGGCTCAGGTACCAAATTCTATAGTTGAATTTTTAACTCCTGAAGTTCAATAGGAGCCATGAGATTTTAGAAATGGGTTTTGTACAGGGTTCAAAGTCGATACAAAATTCAATATCACACTTTGGGAGTAAGCCAAGAAATTCTTCAGGAAATACATCAGGAAATTTATTAACAATAGAAATATCATTCAAATCTGACGTATTTTTGTTTAAGTCCATAACATAGGCTAAGAAAACTTGACATCCATTTTTCAATAAATGAATGACTTTATGGCTTGATATGAAAGTGTTTGACTTCAATGGTTTGGTTGCTTGAATTCGAATAATAGGTTGCTTAGGAATATGAAAACTAACAACCTTACGAAAGCAATCAATTTTGGCATGATGAGTAGTTAATCAATCAATCCCCAAAATCACATCAAAAGCAAGTATCTTTAAAGAAATAAGGTCAACGGGTAATGCGATGGTGCCAACTTGGATCAAATAAGATTTATAAACAGCGGATATAACGAAAGTTTCTCATAACGGAGTTTCAACAGATAAGTCAAATTCTAATTTTCTCCGGAGTTAAGTTTAAACGTTGAGTATAAGCAGGAGAGATAAATGAATGGGTAGAACCGTGGTATCTAATAAGGTATAAACTTTGTAAGAATTTATAATTAACTAACCTGTCTAACTAACCGTTCGGGTTCCTCGCATTCTGACCGATCACGACAAACTCTCTTCCGAGAACCGCAGATTGACTTTGACTTTTCTACGGGATGACCTTTTGAGTCACCATCCCCACTGGGCTTGGTTTCGCTACTGCATAATCTCGGCGATATGTCCTTCCTTTCCACAATTATAGCATACCTTGAACTGCTTGGGGCGATTTTGGGCTGATGTGTCCCTCTTTTCCACATTTATAGCATACGACCGGTGGTCGTTCTCCTCCCTTAAAACCAGTTGTTACTGGTGTTGATGTCTTCACAGTGTCATTATTGAATCTCATCTTTTTAAAATCTCCCCCCAACTCGCTTCTTCTATTTTCATGGCCATGAGTACCACCAGAGTGGTTGTCGCTCTTGTCCATATTTTTCTTTCTCCGCTGGTTATCGTTGTTCTGATGATTGCTGTCACCGGTATGATCCTGGTTGCGGTCTCTTGGTTGAACATACTCGCTATCTCGCTCTAATAATTGAGCCCTATTGACAACATCTGAATATAAAGAAAATTTATGAGAGATAAGATATTGCCGAATCTCGGGTTTTAAACCTCTCAGAAACATCCTCGTCATTCGTTCCTCATTCTCTACCAAATGAGGTGCAAACCTGGATAACTCTGTGAACTTCGCCTCGTATTGGGACACTGTCATGTTATTTTGTTCTAGTCTAATAAACTCTACCTCTTTCATATGGCGAATACTTTCAGGAAAGTATTTTTCGTTGAAAAGTTTCTAAAATGTTTCCCAAGACATGTCTTTGGAAGCGGCGGTCGGGTCGTCTTTTCGACTCCCACCAAAGAGTCTGCCTCGCCACGAACATAAAGGTGGCGAATGGAACCTTCTGTTCCTCCATGCATCCCAAGACATCGAATATCTTGGTAATTTGCTTGACCCATGTTTCCGCCATGATCGGATCCGGCTTTCCCTTAAATTCTGGTGGTCCCAACTCTTTGAACTGCTTGGCCGTGACAAGCCGCGCATTGCTATCATTTCTACCTGCATTCTGTACACGAGTCTCCCTCGTCTGGTTTTGCAAGAACTGCAAAAAGCTCCTAAACATCCCGTCGTTCATCGTCTGCTTAGTGGTGTTGTTTACAAGAGGAATATTGCCTTCCTGTTGCACGTTCCCCTGGGTGGTGATTAAAGGTGTTTCCACGGTCTCATTAACTCCACCGTTAATATTCTCAGCTGTCATTCTTAAATACTACCATAAAACAAGGGTTAATTAAACAAATTAACATATCACATATTAACCATATAGTTCGACTGACCAACAAATAAGCTTAGGTATGACATACTAGCGAAGGATTACTCGTCTCTCCCCTCCTAGTACTATTCTCCGATCTCCTTGAGAGACCATATCCTAAGCTCGATACCAACCTGTGGCGCCCCAAAATAGGTATACAACACCCATTCTGAGTCGCCAAATACATGGTACAAAAAACAACTACAACTTTATTTAATACATAAAAAAGCGTGAGTTTAAATACAAATATTGTCATCTGAGACAATATCCACACTCAAATAAGTCCTCATTACAATTAATAATACACTATTTTACGTAATAGTAAGGACTACTAGAACAACTTCTAGAACCATCATTCCACACCCCAGATTAGTACTATTTACATTTTCGCCTCCCCGAGAAGAAAATGGAACAACAAGGAAAAGGGTGAGCTCAACTAGCCCATTAAAGAACATTATGACTAAGATAATATAGAACAAATTATCGTTAGTCCTTAATAGGGAAAAATCTAATAGAATACAATAGACAACCGGTTTTAAATCAATCTTCGCAGTGAAATAATAATTCATTAGAAGAGTTAAATAGAGAATGAAAACTACTATCTTCTATATATGAATTTAAAAGTTCATCATCGATATTTTATCCTCATAACATCAATCAATATATATACGGAATCAAATATTCATCTTTTGCACTCACAGGCCAAAGATATTCATCGATTAGTCATGTTCATCTAAACACTGTTCATCTTTGCACTCACGGGCGAGATATTAATCGATCGATCGTGTTCATCTCAACACTGCTGTCATCTTTTACTACGGCCAAAGATATTCATCAAGAAATCATTTATCTTTGCATTGCAGGCCAAAGATATTCAGTAATATCATCATTTAGGACTGAGGATGATGAAAAATATTTTAAAGAAAACAAATCCAGTTAAACAAAAGAACAAGTATTAAAGGATTCGTACTTTAAATAATCCAAGTTCAAAAATACTTCATAAATAACCAGAGTGAAGTAAAATTCATGAATGATCAAAACATGGATACAATCAAAGCTAGTATCCATAATAGATATTTTGACGACGAAAAAGCGAAAATTTAAATTTTACTTGAATAGTGTCGATGATAGTTAATAGTCTTGGTATCGTGAATAGTAACTCAACACTAAAAAGATAGAAATTTCACAAAAAAAAAATTATCATGCTTCATGAATAGTACTTTTCGTGAATAGTAACTCATGAATAGTGACTCATGAATAATAACTCGTGAATAGTAACTCATGAATAGTAACCTCGACATGAAAAGTTCCAAATTTGATAAAAATTCAGACCAATATTTCGGCATAATGATATTGAAGAAATAATATCACTTACGAAGAAAATAACACCCCTTACCTCAGAAAGAATAGTACTTACATTGGAATCTTTTGGATATAGTCTTTGAAAGAACTTGCACCGTATAGCAATACTCAAAGTACTAAAATACTCACAAATACGCTCGATATTATAGAGAGAGAAAGAGAGAGAAATCTTTAGTTTCTGGTGTGATTTTCAATTCTAACTTATGCACCCTATTTATAGGAAAATGCTTTGAACACCAAAACAGAAAATTTAATATAATATTAATATTTAAAAAAATTTTCCTACGCCTACTTTGAAAATCTGATTTCAGCCATTTGCAACACATGGGGGGCCTACCAAAACAATAAAAACGTTTTTCTAACTATAAATATTTTAAACTTCCAAAAATTAATTATCTTGGAACCTCGGAACTTCAATAATTCATAATAAATAGCCCTTTTATCAGAAAATTCGAATCTCGCGAATTTTTATAGGAAATTCAATTCTCTACAACTTTGCAGAAGAAAGTGTTTCAAAATTCCAAACAGAAATTGACCGAAATCCATAAACGGACAATTTTACATGCTATAATCAAATTTCAGTCAAGAAATGGGCCCACGGACATGTTTAACATGTTTTAAACAACTTTTGCAACAAAAATACTCCTCATCCTCATATACTCATATATCCCACATTCATTGTAAAAATATCCCCATTATTATATTATAATAATATAATAAAATATTATTTTATCGAAAAAGATAAAATATCAATTTTAACAATTGTCACTTTAAAAATTTTCTATTTATATCCACATAAAATCAATATTTTTCTCATCATATAAATCAATAATTAATTATTCACAAATAATATTACAGAATCACAGATCTTGTGAACTCGGTAGTTCCTGGAAAGAGGGGCTTTCGAATAAAGATTTCTCCTTCTTGGCACGCAATTAGGTGACCAAACCTCTCCTTGATGTAAACTTTCTAGACATTGCCAATAATGTTATCTAATAATATTATTCAGATAATATGAATTATTGCTCTATAATGAAAAATCTTGTGTAGTGACAATTATTGAAATAACGATAATATAAAAAATCAACGCACCAATTATTGAATCAATAAAATAAAATCTTTGAGCGAAATTATCTGTAACAATTATTGAGTAGTGCCTTCTTACGTAAGAATCAATAATTGGTGCAATACTGCGTGCTCTTCTTGTTCAACAACGCCAGACATTCTTGTGTTTTAACCAAGGTATTCCAACAAAGATAATTGAGTAACAATCGCTGCGTCATTATTTATAAAAAACTTATACTTGTCGTTTTCTTCATCCAATTGCTTTCCGTTATGGGGCCCACACAAGGTCATGCTACCGTATTCGTCTTTAATATTTCCCGACAAAGAAGAATATTCCACGACCAAGCGAATATTCTCCGACAACAATGAGTATTTTATAACCACTTGCTTATTTGAAATATTTGCTCATTTTATCCATAACTAACCACATTAATCAAATCAACCCTACTATTTCAAAATGATAAATAGAGGAAATTAAATTTTATTTATTAATAATTTGGTGTCTTACAGTAACTCACCAAGTATCTAAATACTCACAAAATACACTTGATAATCTTGAGAGAAAAAGAGAGAAAACTTATGAATTCTGGTGTGATTTTCAATTCTAACTTAACCCTCTATTTATAGGAAAATGTTAGCACGCCGAAGAAGACTTGACCTGTAACCTGATGACTTTATCTGCTATTATTCCACCCACCAAAAATCAGCCATCTTCCCCAACAACCAAAAGTGGGGCCCACCCATTTCTAGAATTTTTCACCAAAATCATTTATAAACCTAATTTCTGAATCAGTCACCTCTTAAAATTCATAAAAGATTATACGTTCATTTTTAACGGTTCAAAATTTGTGGACATATACTCAACTTATATATGTATAACATATCCAAAAATCACAACGATCCAACGGTCGGATTAAATATTATAACTCACACAATAAAGCTGTAAGAACACCGATTTGATCTTTTAATACCTCTAATCCGACAAAATACTGATAAAACACCTCAACATTAACTCTTTAATTTATAACCACATAAATAAATCCATCATTTATATTCACATCAAATAAAGATTTCCTTATCATATAAATCAATAATTAATTATTCACAAATAATATTACAGAATCACAATAATGACATTAACAGCAGCGGTTCCCGGAAAGAGGGGCTTTAGAAAGGATTTTTCCTTACTGGCACGCAATTAGGTGACCAAACCTCTCATTGACAGAACTTTCTAGACATTGCCAATAATGCTATCTAATAATATTATTCCAATAATATGAATTATTGATCTGATAATGAGAAATACTGTGCAGTGATAGTTATTGAAACAACAATAATATAAAATATCAACGCATCAATTATTGAATCAATAAAATAAAATATTGAACACTAATTACTGTAACAATTATTGAGTAGTGCCTTCTCACGTAAGAATCAATAATTAAAAAAAATTCTATGCAATATCGTGTGCTACTGTGCAACAACACGTATTACTTTACTTTACCAACCGGGTATTCCAACAGTGTTAACGGTAACTATTACGCCGTTATTTATAAAAACTCAATTTTGTCGTTTTCTTCATCTGACAGTTATTCTGTTATGGAGCCCATAAATGGTTGCGCCGTCGTACGAATATTCCCCGACAAAAATGAATATTTTATAACCACTTGCGTATTTTGAAAAATTTGCACATTTCACCCTTAACCAAAGCATTATATCAAATTAACACCTTATTATTCACAATAATAAATAGAGGAAATTCAATTTTATTCATTAAAAAGTTGGGGTCTTACACATCCTCCTTCCTTACCTTTAATTGGTGATATCCCGTCCTCAAGTCGATCTTGGAAAAATATTTTGCTCCCTTCAGTTGATCGAACAGATCATCTATCCTAGGTAACGGATACTTGTTCTTAATCGTCACCTTGTTCAACTCTCGATAGTCGATACATAGTCTCATCGATCCATCCTTCTTTTTCACAAATAAAACTGGTGCTCCCCAAGGAGACATACTCGGTTGAATATACTTCCTATCCAATAACTCCTACAACTGTACCATTAGCTCCTTCATTTCTGCCGGTGCCATTCTGTAAGGGGCTTTCGAAATCGGTGTCGTCCCCGATACTAAATCTATAACGAATTCGACCTCCCGATCCGGCGAAAGTCCTGGCAATTCCTCCAGAAATACATTCGGAAATTCGTTCACTACTGGTATCTGTCCCATCTCTATCTCTGCTTTCTGCGTATCGACGATATGGGCTAAATATCCTACACATCGCTTTCTTAGTAACTTTCTCGCTTGCATCATCGTCAGACAAATTGAGTGTTTCGGCGACCTACTTCCATAGAATGCTACCTTAGACTGATCCAGAGTCCTAAGGTTTATACACTTTTTTTGGCAATCAATCATTGCTCCATGGTTAAATAACCAATCCATTCCTAGAATTACATCAAATTCTCCTAATTGAATTGGAATTAAATCTACGGGTAACTTATATCCCCTGATGTCTACAACACAATTTCTATAGACATGGCTAACAGGAATCATTTCTTTGTTAGCAAATTCTATGTTCATAGGATATTTTAATTCTTCCTGGGGTAAGTTTAATCGTTGGGAGAATTCATGCGATACGAAGGAACAAGTAGCTTTTTGAATCAAATAATATGTAAGCGGATATATCATTGATCGAATGATACGAAACCACATCCTGGATGCGACCGCATCCCGAACCGGCATGTTAAAAGTCCTTCTTTGTTGGTCGATTCTGAGTTGGTGGTCCATTAATCATGAGATTCCCACCGCTTGGTCCCCTTCCTCCATTTTCTCTTACTGTGTTCTTCTTTGGGCAATTCCTTGTCTGATGATCTTATGCTCCACAGTTGAAGCATCCATTTCTCTTTGGTGCGAGCAATTGGGAGAGATGTGCCCTCTCCGCTTTCATGATTGAAACAAACATTCTTTCCTTTTAGACATGCCCCTGAGTGATTCCTCCCACACTCCTTGCATGCCTCTGTTCTCTTCTTTGCTTCCCCTGGTTTTTCCCCAGAGTTTCCCGATTTAAAATTGTTCTTTCTCTTCGTTGTTATTGTTCCACTTCCTCTTGTTTTTGCCACCTTCTTCTTTGCTACCTTCCCCACGATTCCCTCCTTCATTCTTCTTCTTTTTTTTCCTTATTAAATTTCATCAGGGCCTCACTTCCGCCCTCAGTGATTATAACTTTCTCCAGGAGAGTCACGAAGCTATTCGTCTGTAACACCGAGAGTCTGCTATATAGCCATGGTTTGAGACCCTGCTCAAACCTCCTCATTTTTCTCTCCTCAGTGTCGACCTGGTGAGGCGCAAACCTCGCCAGCTCGTTGAATTTTGTGGCATATTGAGGTACCGTCATGTCTTCTTGCTTTAGCTCCAGGAATCGCATCTCCATGCGACTCTGCATACTAACCGAAAAATAGTTCTCGAAAAATATTTTCTTAAACCCTTCCCAAGGTATCATGCCTTCTCCAACCCTGGTCTGGTTTTCCTCCCACCAGAAGTTAGCTTCACCCTTCAGCATATAAGTGGCGAAGATTGTTTTCTGATCATCACCTACTCGGGCGATAGCGAACGCCTTTTCGATTTCCTTGACCCAAGTTTGAGCTTCGATGGGCTTAGTGGTTCCTTTGAACTCAGGGGGTCCCGCGGTCTTAAAGTCCTTGAAGTGTGCCACTTGGGCCACTGGAGGGTTATTGGCATTCGGGCTTCGATTCTGAAGTTCCCCCACTAACATGTCTATAAATTGCTGCATAGGATTCGGTGGATCCCCAGCATTACCGCCTGACCCCTCGGGTGTTTGACGACGTCTTCCTCTAGCCATCTATCTATTTAAAATGAACTTAATAATATTATCTTATCACTTACTCTATAGAATATATCATTCATAAGAAGAGAACTTAATGATCACATCACATACTTAAATAAAAACATATTTATTTACAAACATAACACCAAAGGTATTTCATCGTCTCATGGCGTTAAGCCATTTACATCACTTGAAACCAACATACTTGGTAAAAACCAAAACCAAGCTTTTTATTCATAGATAAGCGTTATAAACGCCAATAATAAAAGTTCATTATAATAAACTAAAACCCCGCCTAATGGCGTCTTCATGCTCCTCATCCGCTATCTCCAGTACCAGCCCTCGGCTTATAACACGTCTAGACCGGTGCTCCTCACTTGGAAAGTGATGCAGCCTATGCTGGAACCTTCCATGTGCTGACTTAAACGCGTACTTCATCTTGTCTATCTTAACCTTATTATCTCTCACTTCTCCTTCTAACTCTCCAGTTAGCTTCTCAGCCCGAACACGGTCTCTTCTCTCATCTCCCCAGAATGTAGTAATAATCTGCTTGTCAGTTTGGAGATTCTGAATCCTCGACTCTAACCCATTAATGGTATGCCCCAAGTGGGTCCTAATAGCTTCTTTCTCATCCTCCAGCCTATCTGCCTTCTAGTCTGATGCCCGCAGCTTGTCAACCATATCCCCATTCCTAATTATCAGGTGGTGCACTAATACCTCAAGCAATGTTGCAGCTTACTGCTCCCCCTGATACAGCTCCTCCAACTCATGGACCTTTTTGTCCAACTCCGTAATCCTATCCATCAACTCATCCAACAAAGTATCTTCAGGTGCTTCTTCAGTGTCCTCCTCGGGCTCCTCTCCCTCTTGAGATACTCCTCCTGGTCTCAGGTTAGGTTAGTCACGCCTCACCTATAGGCTCAGTACAAATCGTCACCAATCGCTCACTCATAACGTGGATATCTCTAACCTCCTCTTCTCCTGACATCCTTCAAACAAGACAAAATAACTTTCGATTAGTATTTTAAAATAGATGTTTTTGTTTTAGGAAAAAAATAGATTTGATCTGACCCCTAGAACTCTACATGAGTTCATCTCCTTATTTTCTCCACTAACTTCCCTAAGGTTATAGTCTAAGGTTCCCCACCTAAGGTTTATAACCTATTGCTTTGATACCAACTCAGACACCCCAAATCAGTGTAACATCGATTCACAGGGACATGGTGCTCACGATATAACATACATCATCATCTATCTAAGTAACTCTAATAATAATAATAGTAATAATAAGCATTACATACTTATTCAAAATAAAGTCCCAAGTCTTTACAACCTTTAATAAACTGAAACTTAAACTTAGCGTTTATCGCTACATCACATCATATCTTGGAAATATAATTATTACATAAATAACTCTCATCATTTCATCTTAGACTTTCCTTTGTCCTTGCAGGCCCTCGGTATTATCAAATATTTAACCGAAATGTTTAAGCAAGAATGAGCACAAATTGCCCAGCAAGTATATAAAGTAGTTTGAGAACATACATCAGAAGTAAAAGCATTAGTATGAATATTTCTCAACAGTTGAAATAAATATCAAGAGATAAACTGGAATATCAAGATAAGAGTTCTGGAATTCTCAATAGTATACTAAGGGGTGTTAGATACCCTGAACATTACTTTGTTTCATTAAAAACCAAAAGACGGTTTAATAATCAAATAGATTGTAAACGATCTCTGCAAGTACTCCAGGTGATTAGCCTATCGTACCCTACATTGTGCACAAGTATAAAGTTTAAACGCATAAGCGTAAATGGGACTATATGCCCGTCATCATTTACCTCGTTATCCGGGTTGTTCATCTTAGTATTCATACGGGACCTCACCAAAGCAATTTGGATTGGTAAACATCAAATAGCTTCAAAGGATTTGAATTGTTTAAACAATATACTATGTTTTCATCAATAACATCTAGCTGGAACGAAAGCTAGAAAGCATGCTTGAATATAGTTCATTAAGGAAATACGAACTTTAAAGTATAGCAATTGCAATAGGAACTGAATAATCATCAATAACGTTTGGCATCACAAATTGAAGTTATAGAACTTTACAATAAAGGAGCTTGCACGAATGATTAATTAATCACAAGCCCAAACTTACCCTCGCTGCAATCAACTGAATACGAGTTGAATAAATTCATAATGAAAAATAGGGTAAGAAACTTGCATGTTACGTCTTCTACAATTACTTCTATCTACTAGCCCTTCACGTAACCTATTCACATGTGTCACATTAAGTAATTTAGTTCTCGAACACCACTTTGAAGTGTAATGGTTCCCTTTTATTTTAATAAGAAGATTAAACTCACACGTATTCAAATACAATTCAATTACCTAACATGTTGCTATAAATAGGCCACGTGGTTAAATAAAAGAAACTAGGAAACACAAATTTGTGACATTTTTCGGACCAAAAATCTGCATAAAATATGCTTAAGGGTCTCAAGCCGGAAAATCTCATTTTCCATAATTATGACATCAAATATATAATTAAATTCATTTATCCATATAACATCATTTATATAAAAAATGCCAATTCAGTTCCAAAAATATTTCTTTTCTGGGATTTTGTAGAATATAGTCCCACATTGAACATATAATTTTCCCGAAATTTTTAAAATTCATCTACTATTTTTAAATAGTCCATAATAGCCAAATTTTCTCAGATTTTTCATAAATCGAGATTAGCTCCAACAATTCTGAAATTTTCAGGGTTAACTCCTGTTGTACATATGTACTTCCAGTAAACATTTCGTAATTTTTGAACTTACTCACAAAGAGTTATTCGGGTATCTTCTCAAACAGTGTCCCTAACCGTAAAATTCATAACTCTCAAACCGTATGGCCAAAAATTCTAAAATTTTTACAGGACCTTCATATCTTCTTATATTAATACTAAAAAGTTTTCCAGAATTTTTAAAGTACAACATAGGGAACGAAAATGCCCCCGAAACAGACTGATCCAAATAGTTTCAAGAAAGACATCAAATTTTCGTTTCTTGCAGCCACTTTTGCGATTTTATTCCCGCTAATCTAAAGATGCTATGACCATGATACTTGGGCACAATAAACTTCATACAGCAAAGTATTTTATAAAAATATAGCATTCATGAAACTAGCATGCTAAGACCACAAACCAATTGCATAGAAAACCGTGCCAGCACTAGCTTTAAACTTAGAAAAAATATGGAAATACTAGATTTTCTACATATTTTAGTATGAACATGCTTGCTTACGATTTTCATAACTTGATCATTATAACTCTGATTCTGATGAAATTTGGGCCAGATGAGACTTCATACTACATACTATTTTATAAAATTATTACATATGCTAATCGAGTCATCTAAACTACAAATCCAAGGCTCCGAAAAACCCATAAATCACAAATTACACTTTTTAACCAACTTTGACAAAAATCATGATTTTGATTCTAGCATGCATGGATTCGATTCCTACCATCCAGATCTCATCTACTATTATATATGAATATATTACAATAAAAAAACTCACTAAATTACCATAATTTGAATAAATTAGCAACTAAGAGGCATTTTCTAGCTATTTTCCTTGAAAACATATAAAGGTTCATGAGTTGCTTACTTGATGAATTTCTTCTTGTTTAGCTTCTAAAAATCCTCCTTACTTGCTTGTTTAGACTCCCCAAAACTCTAGAATTCGCCACCCTCTCAAGCACTTTCCTCTCTCACTCTCAACTTTACTTACGGTAGGATTTTTTTACAAAAAGGAAGAAAACTTGGATAGAGAGTATATGTAGAACATGATAACCAATTGATTTTCCAACCATTTCATCTCCAATATAATTATATGTAATAAGTATATTGTATAAATTCAATTTAATATGGGGTGGGGGTTAGAGAAAAGAAAGGTCTTGGGTTGAAAAGAGTTGTAACTCCCTCCCCCATCAATACCTTATAATACTAATGCTCCCTCCCTTGTCCTAATTTAGTTGTCACGTGGGCCCCACGACTGCTGCACTTTTCAATTAAAATAATACAAAAATTAATTTAATTGTTTAATACATTATTTTGACCATTTTACCCTCTGTAGCCAAACGTTTCGATACTAATATCGATTATTACTAATTCGACGTTCCGAACGTCATGGGACTATCCGTTTCCTCAAAATCATCCCCAAAATTTGTGGTTGACTTTGACCAAAAAGTCAACCGTGATACTTTTTCATGATTACAGTCTATCCTGACTAATTTCGACGTTCCAGACTCGAATACGCAGTCCGCATCTCTAAATTCCGCTCTCAACTCCATTTCATGATTTAATACCATCCCACGTAATAAATAGAATAATTCCCTACTTAATCAATTTAAATAATAAAATAAAACTAAACCAACCATTTAAATACATCTCATCACATATCTTGAAATAACACATATATGTACCACACATATACATCTAATAAATGAAATCACCCAAAAGTTTCATATAAATTCGTTTATTAATAATTCTTAAATTACATAAAAAAAAAACTCGGATATTACATTGCCTAATTTGTTGTCTTCACTGCCGATTCTTGTCATTCTCATATCTATACTAGCATTATCCTTTAGAAATTATTTATGTATCAATTTGAACTGACCAGTCAACAAAGATGTTATTAGCGTGCTAACCTTTTTATAACAGTTTCAAACAAGCGCAAGATTCATTTCATAACAGAAATTATATCGCAATTCTAATAATCAATATTGTATTGGTTAACTTATTCTCAATCTCATCATTGGCCCACAAATAACATAAACTGCAACACTGTTGGACATATGCAAAAAAATCTTTAACTAATTTTTTTTTCATTTTTTTAGATAATAAAATGCGATAATAACATGAATAAAAATAATGCAATAACAAAAATATGCAATAATAATCCCTAATTAAGATGCAAAACTAGAATGCAATGACAAATTTTAACCTAACTACTACATATGCATGCAAACAAGAATTTAAATCCCCCAAACTTAAGTAATACAATGCCCTCATTGGATGAATAATAAAAATTAAGTGCCTGAGGACTTCCCTGCAATCGCCTAAGTCTGGGGAGGTGGTGGTTGATCTTCTGTTTCTGAATCACTTGGTGGAAACCTCGGCAGTGGCATCAACTGCTGATATAGAAATTATGCAGCTAGATTGAAACTTTGGAGTGTGGTATTCAAGGAAGCAAGTGACATATTCAGGGCCTCAAACATATGATCTTGTCACAGTGCAAGCCGCTTCATCTCTCGTCGTGCTGCTTTGTTGTGCTCCTCCATGTGATGTTGAAATATAAGGAACTAAGGGTTAGATATGGCATCGGACATTGGGTGTGCCTCAGTTCTTTCATCTCCCATAGTAGCATCCTCATCATCCGAGGTATCTTCAGCATCAGCTTCATCTTCCGAAGCTGATGGAAATACAAATCCTAAACCTCTAGGATGATATTCACCCCCAGCCCATACTGAATACCATGCTATCATTCAGTTGTCTAGTAGCTGCAGCGGCATCTGAGTTAGCTCATCATCGGACCATCGAACTCTGACTTGACGACATAACCCATAAATGAGAGATGGGTGTGGCAAGCCGCCCGAAAAGTTGCCCCTTAGACATCGACAAATAGATAAACTGGTTATGGCCCCAACGTCTATGATGAAGTCTTGCACAATGGCATACAGGAGTAGTGCCTTCTCCTTGGTCATGTTCGAGGTGTGCGTGGATGGCAACAGTTTTGTACATAATAAGGCATACCAAATTTTCCCATACCGACTGAGATCTTTTCTATGAAACAGCGTGCCTCCCTTCCGACCCTTTATCCACGTTATACCCAGCTTGGTCATGTTCTTCATAACCTCCTCAAAGTCAAGGTCAAAATCCCTCAAATGGGCATACTGACACTGTCGAGGCACCCGCAACTGATAATATGTATTGATGGCATCAGCACTGAACGGGACCATTCGACCCCGCACAAAGGCATTGAACGGTGTCTTATCCTCGGCGTTCGCATAGAACTCCTTGACCACATTATTGACGGCGGACTCGGGCTCCTCAGTGAACTTGACCCACCCGTTTTGATAAATTTGTTGCATCATTTCACCGTCGTGGGCATCCGATGCCAACCCCCGCTCCAGTGTAAGAGCCTTGGTGACCATGTAATCGTACCGGTCGGCAGCGGCGGCACTTTTAAACTTTCGACGGTCGAATGTTCATGTCGGTTGTGTGTGCCTTGAACTCTCTCCCCTTTGGCGTTTTGGTGTGGGTTGCGAAGCCATTGATTGCTTTAAACACAATAATTCCCCCCAAACTTGGTTCACATAAACTGTCGAATACTTGGTGTGCACAGTGGTTTATCCTCCCTAAATTGAAACCTTGATCTATTATGGTACTTGGAAGTGATGAATTGGAACACCAAGTATGCACTCGAAATTGCTCTCAAGTAGCCTCTATGAATGCCCTAATTAGAAAATAGTTGAAGAGTTCTGTGATGAATTTGGGATGAGATGTGGCAATATATAGAGGTGGTGTGATGGAGTATATTGGTGGATTGAAAAGGTGGGGAGAAGTAACGGAGTATAGGAAATAGTGGGGTAGAAGTGGGTGTGGTGGGTGCTGGTTGAAGTTATGATGGAGTGCACAATCGTGGGTAAGAGGTAGGAGTAGTGGGAGGTTGGAGTTATAGTGTACAAGAGGGAGAGTAGTTAGAAAGAATAAGGAGAAGCGTGTGCAACTACCAACTTTTAGATCCCAGATTCAAGGACCCCCGCCCCGGTGGGGGGTGCAAAACCAAAGTAGCCCGCCCTGGCGGGATAGTCCCCTGACTTCAACCTTGTGGCTTCAAATTTGGCAGTTCAAAAGTAGCTCTATTTTATTCTTTTCTGGCCTGTTGTTGCTATTACTCACTTTTGACACCTCCTACAACCATAAAACATGTAAGATAATCGATTATTGATCACTTGGAGTATGATTGAGAGAGTAACATGACTTTTACTATATAATACCTACCTAATAACTTAATAAAAACTATATTAGAACAATTATGAATGAAAATACGAAAAATAAATGAATGATTGGGTTGCTTCCCAATTAGCGCTTGATTTTAAGTCGTTTAGCCTGACTACTTCCTGTGCACGGTGCGTCGGACAATGTGATGGCGATGACATCGGTGTTGGACTCGCCACCCCAATAGTGCTTTAATCGTTGACCGTTGACTCTGAAAGTTTCTAACGGATTTTAACTGTAAAGTTCATCGGCTCCATGAGAGAACACCCCCTTTATAGTGAATGGTCCCGACCATCTCGACTTGAGCTTTCCTGGGAACAATCTCAGCCGTGAGTTGAACAAAAGGACTGATTGTCCCTGCTCGAATGTTCTTCGCATAATTTTCTGGTCGTGCCATCTCTTGACCTTTTCCTTGTATAACTTGAATTTCTCGTAGGCTTGAAGGTGAAATTCATCGAGCTCATTTATTTGAAGTAATCTCTTTTCACCTACAGCTGCTTGATCGAAATAGAGTTTCTGAATTTCCCAATAAGCCTTATGTTGTAGCTCGACTGGTAAGTGACAAGCCTTTCCGTAAAATAGTTGATATGGTGACATCCCGATCAGTGTCTTGTACGCAGTCCAGTATGCCCATAATGCATCATCCAACCAGAGCGACCAATCCTTATGATTCGGATTCACCACTTTCTCCAATATTTTCTTGACTTCCCTGTTCAACACCTCAGCCTGTCCACTTGTTTGGGCGTGATACACTGTCGTAACCTTGTGGTTGACCCCATACCTTGCCAATAGAGCTGTGAATGATATTTTTGTAAAAGTGACTACCTTCGTCACTTATAATTGCTCTTGGCATGCCAAACCTCGTGAAAATGTTTTTCTATAGAAATTTAAGGACCACCTTAGCGTCGTTAGATGGGAGTGCTGCAGCTTCAACCTACTTTGATACGTAATCCATTGCGAGTAGAATATACTGATTGTTAAGTGATGACAGGAATGGCCACATGAAGTCGATGCCCCATACATCAAAAATTTTTACTTCGAGAATCGTTTGTAGAGGCATCTCATTCCTTTTCGAAATGTTGCCCACCCTTTGACATCTATCACATGTTTTGACAAAATGGTGGGCGTCCTTGAATAGTGTAGGCCAATAAAACCCAGATTGCAGTACCTTTGCTACTATCCTCTCACTACCATAATGTCTGCCATACGCAGATGAGTGGCACTCATGCAGAATGTTCTTCACTTCACTGTAGGGCACACACCTTCTAATCATTTTGTCGGCGCACTGCTTGAATAAATAGGGTTCATCCCACATGTACCATTTTACGTCATTAAGAAACTTCTTTTTCTGTTGTCTTGTGAGATCAGGTGGAAGAACGTTGCTCACTAAATAATTTGCATAATCCACGTACCAAGGAAATTCTGTATTTATCCCAAATAATTGCTCATCCGGGAATGATTCATTGATTTTACACTTGTCCTCTTTCAATTTCCCTAGATTTTCCAGCCTAAACAAGTGATCCGCAACTTGATTCTCGGTCCCCTTTCTATCTTTTATTTCTAGATCAAACTCTTGAAGCAGGAGAATCCATCAGATAAGGCGTGGTTTATCATCTTTTTTCGCAATTAGGTACCGAATAGCCGAATGGTCCGTGTAGACTATCACCTTAGTCCTGATCAAGTATGCCCAGAATTTGTCAAATGCATACACCACTGCAAATAATTCCTTTTCCGTAGTTGTATAGTTCATTTGAGTCTCCGTGAGTGTCTTGCTTACATAATATATAGCGTGAAATACCTTCTCTCGGCGTTGTCCCAAAATAGCCCCAACCGCATAGTCGTTTGCATCACACGTCAGCTCGAAAGGCATATTCCAATCCGATGCAACGATCACGGGGGCTGTAGTTAACTTCTTCTTTAACAACTCGAAAGTTGACTTACATTCCTCATCAAAATTGTACACAGAGTCCTTCTCTAAAAGACTGCACAAAGGTTTTGCCATTTTAGAGAAGTCCTTTATGAATCTTCTGTAGAACTTAGCATGTCCCAGAAAACTTCTAATTCCTTTTACTGAGCTTGGTGGAGGCAGTTTCTCAATTATTTCCAGCTTAGCCTTGTCAACTTCCAGTCCTTGAGCCGATACCTTGTGCCCCAAAATTATGCCCTCCTCAACCATGAAGTGGCATTTTTCCCAGTTAAGTACAAGGTTCGTATCTTCGCATCGCTGTAACACCATTACCAAATTCCCTAGGAAAGTATCAAAAATGTCTCCATAAAAAAAAAGTCGTCCATGAAGACTTCCACATTTTTCTCCACCATGTCTGAGAAGATGGCCATCATACACCGTTGAAAGGTAGCAGATGCATTACACAAACCGAATGACATTCTCCTGAACGCGAATGTGCCGTAAGGGCACGTAAATGTAGTCTTCTCTTGATCCTCAGGAGCGATGGCGATTTGGTTATAGCCCGAGTATCCATCCAATAAACAGTAGTATTCATGTCCCGTCAATCTGTCCAACATTTAATCGATAAAGGGTAACGGAAAATGATCTTTTCGGGTTGCCTTATTCAACTTCCTATAATCGATGCACACCCTCCGACCTGTCACTGTTCTTTTCAGAATTAATTCATTATCCACATTCTATACCACGATCATTCCCCCTTTTTTTGGCACACAATGAACCGGACTAACCCACTTACTATCATAAATCGGGTAGATGATACAAGCATCCAACAATTTTAGAATTTCCTTCTTTACCACTTCCTTCATAATTGGGTTAAGTCGTCGTTGTTGCTCCACCGTCGGTTTTGCATCATCTTCCATCAAAATCTTGTGCATGGAAAATGAAGGGCTGATTCCCTTGATATCCACGATCGACCACCCTATCACTGCTTTATGTTCCCTAAGCACCCTCAACAACTTTTCTTCCTGTAAATCGTTAAGTGCATCAGAAATAATAATAGGTAAAGAATTTGAATTGCCTAAATACGCATACTTGAGGTGTTTAGGGAGTGGCTTGAGTTCCAGAGTTAGTGGCTCCTCCAATGACGATTTCAATTTTTCTATGGCTAACTCCTCCGTGTGTAAAAGTTCAAATTGTGCACTGAATCTGCTAACTCATGGCAATGAATCTAACATCTGTAAGAAGTTCACGAATTCTGGGTCATCAAACTCTTCATCCCCCAATAATGTTGTCTCTAATGGATCGTTGACAAGATTCTTGCCCATGTCTTCACTGATAATCTGCTCAATTATATCCATCCGAAGACATTCTTCCTCATCCGTGGGGAATTTCATGGCCTTGAACACGTTAAATTTTATTTGCTGATCTTGGACCCTCATAGTAAGTTCGCCTTTTTGTATGTCTATGAGTGTCCTCCCCGTGGCCAAGAAAGGTCTCCCTAAGATAATCGGGATGTTCTTGTCCTCCTCAAAATCCAGAATAATAAATTCCGCGGGGAATATAAACTTATCCACTTTAACCAATATATCCTCTACTATGCCTCTCGGATATGTGACTGACCTATCCGCCAACTGCAATGAAATATTCGTAGGCTTTGGTGCTGGCAAACCCAATTCTGTGTATACTGACAATGGCATAAGGTTCACACTCGCCCCCAAATCACATAAGCATTTATTAAAAGACATGTTCCCGATCGTGCATGGAATAGTGAAACTCCCTAGATCTTTCAGCTTTGGTGGTAACTTCTTCTGTAACACAGAACTACACTCCTCTGTTAGTGCCACTGTTTCAAAGTCTTCCCATTTCTTTTTCTTTGACAAAATCCCTTTCATGAACTTCGCATAACTCGGCATCTGCTCTAAGGCTTCTACGAATGGGATGTTAATCTGATGTTTCTTAAACACTTCGAAAAACTTCACGAACTGCTTATCTAATTTCTTTTTTTGGACCCTCTGCTGAAATGGTGGTGGAGGATATACAACTGGTTTGTCGTCTAACTTTGTTTTCTCACCTTGCTTATCCTCGCCCTTGCTTCCTTCAACCACTTTATCGTTGTCAACTTTTTCATCCGATATCGCTGAATTTTATGCATCTTTGCCAATGAGATGTTTTCCATTCCTCAACGTAATTGCCTAACACTTTTCGTGGTTCCCCTTTGGATTTCTCTCTGTATCACTCGGTAGGGTCCCTTTTGGCCTATAATTTAATGCTAAGGCAATTTGCCCCATCTAATTTTCCAAGTTCTTGATGGCCATTGCTTGATTTTTCATTGCTGCCTCATTGCTAGTTATGTATATCGACATCAACTCCTCTAAATCTGATTTTCTTTCCTGATGTTGAGCCGGTTGTTGGTGATTCTGAAAACCTAGGGGATATGACAGTCGTGGAGCTTGATGTTGCTGATTATTACACCACGAGAAATTTGGGTGATTCCTATTCCCCTGGTTATAAGTGATTTGGTACATATTCTGTGGACCTCATTGTAGATACCTATGAATTGCAGACACTTTGGATTGATTACAAGACCGATCCAGTAGGATGGTCACCACGCCTGACAATTCACATATTATATTACCACAACTTGTTGTACTTGTGCCCCTGTAATGGCATCGAACTTCTTGGACAGCGCAGAAATTTGTGCTTGTATTGCTGTCACCCCATCTACTTCTAACACCCCAGCTGCCTTTGCCTGTGTCATTCTTGCCGTGGGCCACTGGTAGTTGTTAGCCACCATGGTCTCAATCAAATTATAGGCCTCCTCATAACTCTTAGCCATGAATGCTCCACCCGACGCTGCATCAATACTGATTCTGAGATTCCCATGTAGTCTGTTATAAAAAGCATTCATTTGCAACCAATTCGACAATCCATGACGTGGGCACTTTTTGAGTAACTCCTTGTATCTCTCCCATGCCTCATATAGCGACTCCCCATGTTGCTGCTAAAACATTGTTATGTCATTTCTCATTTTGGCAGTTTTTGCCGGTGGGAAAAATTTGGCAAGGAATTTCTGAGCTAAGTCTTCCAACATAGTTATCGAACCCGGCGGTAGAGAATGTAACTAACTCTTCGCCTTATCCCATAAGGTGAATGGGAACACGCGAAGTCTTACAGCCTCATTCCACACCCCATTATACCTGAAGGTGTCATAAATCTCCAGAAAACTGACTAGATGTTCATTCGGATCGTCATTAGCCAATCCCCCAAACTGAACTGAATTCTGGATCATCTGAATCGTCCCAAGCTTTATTTCGAATGTATTTGCAGCAATTGCAGGCCTGGTGATGCTTAACTTTAGTTCAGTCACCTTGGGTCTGGCGAAGTCCCTTAACGCTTTCTGATCTTCAGCTGCCATTGCTTCTTCTATGTCAGAGTTTTCGAATTCGTTCCTTGTTTCCTTGATCCACTTACTTAACCTCTGAAATCTTCTTTCAATGTCGTCCTCAAAAGGAAGCAAGTCTAGATTTTTGGATCGTGTTTGCATAAACCAATTTCAAAAACCTGAAATAAGAACAAAAATAAAAAACAAAAAGTGTTTAAATAAAACTGGACTAAATTAACTGATATTGCAAAAATATTAAAATCTAGACTAAATTGTCCCCGACAACGGACGCCAAAAACGTGTTGGGTAAAATTTATTTACGCAAAACACGCAAGTATACGTGGTCAACAAGTAATATAGTAATGAATAGAGTATCGTTCCCACGGAGACAAATTAGTAAGAAATTTAACTTCACAATTACCAATTTCCTATTAATCCTAATTCTATTAAACTATTCAATTCAATGATTTAAATTTATAGAAACTAAATTAATTAATAAATAAACTATCACAAAACAATCACAAATATCAAAATCCGGAATTTCAAACAAAGAATGGAGAATTAGACTTATGATTTCACCCTAAGCTTCACTCTGATTTTCACACCTTTATTCCAATTCAACTCACTATCCCAATTTAATAATCAAGAACACGAATGTAGTACTAGCCACCTCTCGATGCACCAATACCGTATTAACTTAAATCCACAATTTATATAGAAACAAGTTAAACACCTTAATCAACTAACTCACTATATCTCTATGTGAATTAAAATTAAAGAAGGTTTAAGATTAAGTTCTTTATCCGATCACATGCAATATCAAGCATATCTCTACCTTAACATTCATCAAGATTCTGTTATTCACAAAATTCAAGAACACATGCTATATTAACCAAGTCTAGATTCGAATATCCTCTCTCGATTCCATACAAATCCATAACAAATTATTGATCAGGCAATTCATAAATTCACTCTCAAATTAATATAGATAAACTGGAAAATAGCTTTATGAACTAGAAATCAAAGTTTACAAAATCATCGTTTCACTTAAGGATCCATCATAAGCCTAAAAAGCGAATTAGTTCATAATGAATGAAATAAAAACTGAATAATCTAAAGGAAACATTCTTTCAATTACAAATATAGAACTAAGACGAAGAATAATGCAAAACCACCCTTCACGTAGCCTTAATCTGTAATCGTCACGAAAATCTCTTCAAAATACTCCTCCAAGGCTTGCTATGAAAAACTGGACTTGATCTTCGTAATATGCCTTATGTGATATCTAATTCGCTGTTTGTAGTGCAATATATATATACCCCAATGTTCTAGCCGAAGTCCCTTACTATTTAGAGTCCAAGTGACATGCCAAGTTCCAACAATCCACGTCCCAGCAGTCTTTCGATCAAGCCAGGACTCCAAATTTTGTGACCCCCCACCCTGGTGGGGGTATACAAGGCAAATATGCCCGCCCCGGTGGGCTAGTCCACTGTCAAAGGATTTTGCTTATTTCAATTCTTGCTCCGATTATGCACCAAATGCCTCCTTTTTTCATCATTCATCACACCAACCATCCTACACATTAAAGAACACAAAACAAATAAAAACGAACATGAAAACAAGAAAATAACTACAATTAAGCATGAAATGGACAACGATTCGTGGATATAAAATCCACTTATCAGTTCCTGAACTTCCAATGTGTGGTAAGTTTGATGAACTATACTGGGGTATAGGAAGATTGACAATTGAGATCTACAGATATTTAGTATAAACAACATTGGTGGTACTGGGGATATAAAGAATTATTAAATAATGAAGCAGTGAAGAAAAGAGTGAAGTTGATAGAGAAACATGGATTATTCTAAATCTTCTAGCTATGCTAGATTTTTGAAATTTATTGACTTCGTGCTGATATTTGCACTTCTGAGTCTTTTAAAAAATATTGGATCAGATGATTGAACCAATGGAGTTTTAAAAAAGTGCTATTATTCACATGTGTACGCTAATTGCTTCAGCTAGAAAAAATGATTTGAAATTATCAAAATATATTTTATATAATTATATGCGTCATTTGATATGGTGTAGAAATAATAATCGAGGAATTCATCAATGCAGTTAAACTTAATGTTGGATGTGATCATAGAATCGTCAGCCTACTATAGTATGATGTAGCATGACAAAGTCATATAATGACGAAATCCTCAACGTACCATTAAGACGGTACGATATAGTGATATCATAAAAAAAGGATTTTGGTTTTTTAAACTAAGGTATGCCAATTTAGTACGTTAATATATATATATATATATATATATATATATATATATATATATTCTCATCAGGATCAGTCATACCCTTATCTTACTCACCTTGCTAACCCCCCTTTAGCTTTAGACGGACGAACCGACGATTGATTATATAGCTACAATTGTTGTCTATACTTTTAATGACGCTATATGTTGTCCGTCACTAAAAGTATAGACGACGGTTGTATTACCGAAACCGTCGTCGGGTCCGTCGCTAAAGGGGGGTGAGCATGGATGAGTAAGATAAGGGGTATGCACTTGATCCTTGCTTTATATATATATATATATATATATATATATATCACAATTAATGTCCAAGTTGTTGTTAGAAGTCTGAGCTATTTGATTCAACTAAACAAATATTGAAAGATGTTTACGAAATTTGAGCGTTTTTGTCAAACGATGCCAAACCAAATTGTTTTGGTGCTGATTCAGATGTGGAGAAGTTGAGCTAAACAACCCTATAACAGGGGACATGTTTTCTGTAACGACCCCAAAATTCATATAATTTAATTCTCGATTTCAGTCTTTAATAATACATTCAACCTCTAATTCTACATCATTAAATGATAATACAACCATTGAAATTTGCAGAATAATTAAAATTTTCTATTACAAACTATCCTCGTTCCCAAAACCTTTAACTTTTACATCTAAATATCTCAGAATCAATTTAATTCTACAATAGTTTACATTGCGAAACGATATTACAATTCAACATTGATACATCATTCGGAACCTTAAACATGATTCAAATAATACAAACACAACCAAAGTGTATAAATCTTCAAGTATCACATCTGATTCATGTCTTTCAAGTAACACATAACTTTACCTCAAAATCTTCACCTGCAAAAATGGTTATTTGCAAGGTTGAGCTCGACAGCCCAGCAAAATCTGATAGTTTTCATGCATCACATAGCATATAATAACATACTCAACATACATCTCTTAAACATTGGACTATCATAACATACAGGCTACAGTTCATATAACAAGTATAAAGATTGAGTTCCTTACTCAATCAACATGTTATACTCAATTAACGTAGTCATAAGTTGACTTTAACGTTTCATGCTTTCAGCATAAATATAACACATCATGTTATTTGCAATAAAGATTTAAAAAAGTTAATCATCAAATTCATGTAGCAAATAGGAACTGAAAGACTTGCCTGATTCTTAGTTTATGAACTACGACTTAACTGCTTATCGCTTATCTGCACTTCGTGTATTCCTACACATTTATATCATTATTCACATTAACTATTAGTCACATAGTAACGCTTAGTAGCTATAATATAAACTTCACTCTACATCTCTTAACCCTTCTTATTAATCAATACATAATGTACTAACATCCTTTTTCCAACATAATACTCATTTTTAGTTAAACTTGTTATTTCGGTACAAGTCTTACATTACCATTTCCATTTCAAAAATTCCAAGTATTGACTTCACAACACTTGTCTAACATTTATTGTGTGTACTAAGTTATCACATAATGCGTTTGTAACTTACTAATCATTCTCATAACTTTGAATTTATCAATTACATAACAATGTTCTGTTTTAACCTTCTTACTACATGTGTGACATATTAACATAACCTTAGACCAAGTGGTAAAATACCCAAAATCTGCTGACGAAGCAAGAAGAAGGCTTTACCTTAGATCGATGTATGGCATATTTGCGCATACACACAAAGTAAGCAATTGCTTTGTCTGATTCTTAGCCTTAGGCACCAGTAGCAGTAATGCGTTGGGTGCACAAACAGAAGTAGAGTCGGCTATGGACAATAGCCGACTTTAGCCCAGCAAACACGAATTTCACCCACAAAACAGTAGTATTAACATTTAAGATAAATATAAAACTATCATAAACATGATTGCTAATATATTCATCAACATAGAACAATTTAACAACACTTCTAACTATTTTAATTTCTCAAATTTCTTATTTTCATATGAAAACTCCATTTTTGAGTTTCTTCACAAAAATCAACACTGTGATTTCAATTCCTCACCAAATCACTTCGTTAAAGTTACATTATCTTCGTTTCTTAATGAACTAACATAAACAAGCTTCAATTTACAATTTATCATACTAATTGACCATCATAATTAGTACTTTTACAAAACATATGAGAAAACATATACTGTTATTATTTTTTCCTGGTGTAATACAAAATTAGCATACAATTCTTGCTTAAACACAAACTCTAATCATCATAAACACATACAACTATAAGTACTCAGTAGTATAATAATCAATTTTAAAATTTTGAATTCACAGAACATTCAAATTATACCGTATTCATAGATATATATATATATATATATATGTGTGTGTGTGTGTGTGTGTGTGTGTAATATCAAAGTTATAGAACATACCTTCAATTTGGCTCTTAATTCTTGCTAAACATTGAAGATGCTGTGAAATTCTTAGGTTACTCTCAAATTCTCTCTCAAGTTCTCTGAATTCTCTCTTCCTCAGACTAACAAAACTGATAACCCAAGTATACGTAATATAAAATAAACCGATATGGCCTTAATATGTATACTAATTATAATGTCAGTTATAACGCTTAGTTTATAAATATATTATATTTATTATTTATTTTATTTTATTTATATTATTATAATTCAAAATTTAAAAAAAAATCCAAAAGCCATAAGGTTTTGTTTGGCAAAAAGTCTTTAAAATAAAGATTTAATATCTTTAGGCCTTGTTTGGTTAAACCCATTTAAAACTACTTTAATTATTTTAATAAACAATTTAGTTTATAATTCATAATCACATATTATTTATTTTGATTTCCATATCCAACATTAATCAAATAAATTAATTACACACACAATATTTAAAATAAATACTCCACTTAAACAAATATCACAAAATTATAATCTCATTATAATTTTTATTTAATAACTTAACATACCACTTTAAATTATAAAATTAAAACAACAATATAACATCTCATGTTATATTACAACTCTCTAAATTTTAATTTAATTTAGATTATTATCTAGTCATAAATATTTACTAATAATAACCACATCAATAAAATATTTATTTCATTTAATAAATATTTTAAATTACAATTACTAAAATCTTGGATTGTCACATTCTTCCCTCCTTACAAAGATTCTGTCCCCAGAATTGAAAATACAGATTAATCAAATAACTCAGGGTACTATTAAACCTCATTTTCCCAATATATGAATATATATTTCTCTTCACACCAGATTACATATTTCAAAATATATAGCACGTATATATACATACTCAAACTCAAAACATCTCATAATAAGAATTTTAATTATTAAATTCCTATTTTAATAACTTTTAAAAATGCGAGTTGTCACATCCTTTCCCCTTATGAGGATTTCGTCCTCGGAATTAACGAAACCTCCCTTACTCGGTTTTCACCAAATCTCTTTTCAAAATTAATTGTTGAATATCTCTAACACATTACCTCAATATAGGTTTTATATTTCATACTCTCACCATTCTTGATAATAAATTCTTGTAAGTTTTATTTCATAACTTTCACTTAAACTCAATTATATTTTGAGTATTATATATTCTTTAACCCATTCATTTCCTCTCTAAGGATCGTTGTCATAAACACTCGGGATATTACATTCACCCATTCTTCTAAGAATTTCGTCCTCGAAATTTTTATTAATCTTTATTCATTCAATCTATTAAAATAGATTTTACGTTAATACTTTATTCATTCATTAGGTTCCACAACCAAATTCTTTCTCTAAGGATCTTTCTAAGATCATCATATTCATCACCTCGTCCTCTTCTAAGAGTTTCACATTTCTCTTCTTTTCTGGAATTTCAGTTCTTTCTTAAAATTATTAAGTTTTGCTTAATTTTCTCATCCTTTCCAATTTCACCTTTAAGAATAATAAGAATCTTCCACAATTGCTCAATAATTGGGAAGTTGTATGAATAACAAGAATTTAAAAGATTCCAAATCATGTTGAGGGGTCACAAGACCGTGAACTCTATTCTAGGTTTACTAGTGCTTCAACTCAATCCTTCACACTGCAAACCAGAGTGTTTATCAATCACAAAGACCTAAAACACCCTCCTCACGCATACACTAGGTGGCTACTTTATTGTACCACTACGTTAGGCCTGGCGTAGTGTTTTATAACGACTATATGCATTACGCTCAGAACTATTGTCCCCGAAAACATGTCCCCTTATTGGGTTGTTCACCTCAGCTTTTCAACATCCGAATCCGCACCAAAATAATTTGGTTTGGCATAACTTTTCAATGAACGTTTGAATTTCATGAACATCTTTCAATAATCGTCTAGCTGAATCAAATAGCATAGACTTCTACAACAATTCGGACATCAATCGAAATATACATATACATATATATATATGCCCATATCATAAAAAATCTTTTTATGATGTCATGATACTGCACTGTATTTACAGTCCGTTTGAGGATTCCGTCATTTTGTGACTTTGTCATACTACATCATACCATAGTGGGCTGACGATCCTTAGATCACATCCAACACTAAGAAATTCTGCATTGATAACTCCATTGTTTTTATCATCTTTGCACCAGGTTCCATGATACATTAATGATATAAAATACATTTGATATTTTTAAATCATTTTCGTCTACCCGAAACAATTAGCATAGACTATTCTTTAAACAGTTCAAAAATCTTTGAAAATCGGTTTTAGTGATATCATATCTCAACGTGTAACGATGTGTCGGTGTCCCAAGTCCACACATACACATTTGTCACCATGCGTTGAGAGTAAAAATTCATTTTTAAAAGGCACATAGTGCGAATTTAGCTTGATGTCAAAAATTTTGAAGTCTAGCATAGCAAGAAGATTTGAAATACCTATGCTTCCACCAGCAACTCCACTTTCTATAACGATCCATTACTTAACAAGTCTATCTATTCTTATCATCTTCAATACTCCATTCACACTTAATTATACCCCAGTTCATCAAACTTACCTCACATTGGAAGTTCAGGAACTTTCCACAATAATATGAGTTTAAGAAGTTATCTTAGTTAGACCATAGGCGTTCATTCGCTGAGGGGTTCCAAACATACCATATTATTATGAGTCACGAACATACCATATGCATTAGTTTTAAGAACCGCACGTAATTCTAATATCTGATTAATCTTAATAGTTTCTAACTATCAAATATACACATGAGAAAAGAATCACCTTTTCACCACATATACATTGATAGCGCGACACCAACATTCCAATGATTATCAATGTGATAAACTGAGTGCAAGCACAAAACCCTCGCCCATACAAAGATTTGTACAACTTAGCCATCACATGAGTCCTCAACTAAAATCCCACCTAACTCTATCTTACTCTTAACTTGCTCTTTGCTCGATACGAACTCCTCGTATCATATCATCTATAACTCCTCGTGAGTTATCTCGTACTATTTCATAGTACACCATCTTCATAGCATTAAGCTATACTTATTCAAACATTACAGACCATCTTTATTCTATAATTTAAATAGATCACGTCGTGATCTTATTCTATAATCATCTCCCTTAAGATTCTTTTCTTAACTCGTGATTGTGACAAACGAGATTTTTTAATTTAATTTTAATATTTATTGAATTAAATAAATATTTTCGATGATTTAATTATTAGATTTAATAATTAATTGATGCAAGTGTGGTAAATTAATTTAATTATATGTGTTATAGTTATTAAATTAATGTGAGAATTTTATTACTCGATTATGTATTTATGTGAGCTTATTGAATTAAATGAAATATTTAATAAGCATCTTGTTATTTTAATTAATTTAATAATTAATTAGATATTAAATAATTTGACCTATTTAATAAATGAGAAATTTAATTTTATGACTATGGAAATTAATGAGAAATTATCATAGTTTATTTAAATTAAAGTAAATAAGATATTTGATTTTATTGTATAAATGAGTGTGACATTATTAAACTATGGTATAAAGGATTTATTAAATTAAATAGTTTTGAGCCATTTTAGGCTTGCCAAACGAGGCCTTAGTGGAGGTTGAGAGCAGTTAACCATTACTGGGTAACTGACCACCACTCTGTGCTCAGTTTCTTTTTATAAAAAAATCGTATACGTCTTCATTATTTTCTAAGTCTAGAACAAAGCTATCACAGAGAGAAATTTTGAAGTTGAGAGAATTTGTGAGTGTGTGATTGATTTAGTAACTGAGAAAGGATCATCAAGGCTTTCCTAATCTACACTTTATACTTTGGGTAATTCCTTTAACCAAATTTCTATTTTTATATTGTTTAAGTTTTTAAGAAAAATGGCTTTTTTGTTCTGTAAAAGCTCTGTAGTGGAAAAAGGAGTAAAGATTATATGTTAATTACGTGATAAATGTTATCATATCGTGTTTTATTATATATATTGTATAAATCATATCACCGGTTTCATAAAAACATGTCGTATATACGTCCTACAAAATTATAGAGTATGAAAATATGGCCATATGGCCTTACATACCAAATTTAACACGATAATCATAAGTTGTATTATAAATTTACACATATATGTGTTAATATGTTAACGTAGTATGTTTTTACTATGTTGTATGAACCATAATATCGGTTTCATAAAATATATGTCGTACATTGTTGCTGCAAAATTACAGAGTATAAAAATATGGCCATATGGCCCTTACTCACAATTTTAATACGTCAAACATATATTGTGTCATAAATTTTATACATGTATATAATTATGCATATTAAAACGAAGAGACCAAGCTTCAAATGAATGGATTCGGTGTTATAACGAATCCATAGTGTTGATTTTCATGTTATGTATTCAAAACTTTCAAAAACACCAAGAACAGTAAATTACATGTGTTGATTCTACAAATTATGTGTTTTAACATGTTAAAATCATGCTAGAAGGGTTGAGTAGTAGTTATATATGTATTACAGTGTTTGGGTATGTCTAAATGTGTGTAAAAATAAACTAATTGGAAGTTATGACCATATTCTGTGTTCTTCACATAACGTATAATTTTACTTGTGAGTGATTTTTGACATAATTTGGCCTTGTTCAAGGCGAATCCGACAGAATCGAAGTCTGGGTAACCTCCTTCCCGGTACGTTACAAACTAAATTACCTACCTTACGTGAAAAAAAAAAAAAAAAAAATAAAAAAAAAAAAAAATAAAAATAAATATTCGATGAAAATTATTATTAAAATATTTATAAAATAAATTAAATATTTTAATTGTGATATTTATAGAATAAAATAAATATTCGATGAAAATTATTATTAAAATATTTATAAAATAAATTAAATATTTTAATTGAGATATTTATGGAATAAAATAAATATTCGATGAAAATTATTATTAAAATATTTATAAAATAAAGTAAATATTTTAATTGAGATATTTATGGAATAAAATAATTATTCGATGGAAATTATTATGAAATAATTTATTTGAGTGTAATAATAGTAAGAGAATGAAAATATTCTAATTTAATTAAGTAATTAAATTAGAAGGGTAATGATTTGTTAAATAAAGTGGAGTTTATATTAAATAATTAAGTGAAAATGTAACTAATGAATGTCGTGAATACATATGGTATGTGTGTAGGATTTGTGGTGAATCGAAGTAGTAATCGTTTAGCTTTTATTTGAGGCAAGTTTTCTAACCCTAATTGTTATCATTATTCAAGTTTATAAATCCAGTTCAGTTTGTTATATTAAAGATTATCTATCTTTTCAATACAATACTTGTTCTATTGTATACCTATTGAGATTGTTATTCAATTTAAATATCATTTATTGTTGAATTTTATTAGACTAGTGAACCCTTATTTGATTCGACTAGTCCATAGTTGATGAACGTTCTAAATTTCAGAACTCTTATTGATTTATCCAAGCCAAACTTCTTTTGGTGCGGACTTTAATGTCAAACTGAGATGAACAACCCTGTATAGGGATTACTTATGCGTTAGCGTTAAGATATTGTGCATGATGTGGTACTAAGTGGTGATCCCCGTAAACGAAAGTAGTAGAGAGTCTATAGTCTTATGACTGTTAAATGTTTCAAGTATAACCCTTGATAACCTAGGACATAGTTCAAGGTCTTATGACCCTCAGAAATCTTTTGATTCTTGTTATTCATTCTTGGTTCAGAAGTTGAGTTTTTATTTCAGAAGTCTTTGATTCACTCGCATGTTATTATATATTGTTATTTCATTTTTATACTTGTAGGCAATCATGCTCACTCTTGCGTAATAATAACATTGTAGTTAAGAACGAAAGGTACGATGAGCCTTCTACTAGCAAAGGCAAGGGCAAAGCTAATAAGTGATGAAGACTTGTTATTTAATTTTAAAAATGTTATTGTTAAGACTTGATGTTGTTTAAGACTTATTATTTGTTTATGTTTCCGCACAGATGTTTAAGGTTAGTTTGACCTGGGATTGTATTATTATTCAGATGTTGTAACCCATAAGGGGAGGATTTATTTCTATCTATTGCATGATTTGCATTTATTATGGGTAGATAGATAGGTGATAATTGTACAGTGAACACCAAATCATGTGGAAATTTAAGTACCCGGATTTGGGGGTGTCACAGTGATCGTTTTATTTTACGATCCTCTTTCTTTCCCTTTTTCATCATTTACGAAATTATTCGTTATCTTGGCTATTGGAGTTAGGTAACTCCCATTTCTTATCTACAAATCTCTTCAAGATTCTTCTTGAATCTTCTTGTTTATATAACAATTCCTGCTTTAAGAATTTCCAACTTCACTTATATTGTTCAACATTTCATTAAAGTTCTACATTTTAATCATATATATCCATTTTCTAGACTTGTTAGACATCGAGTCTCTACCAGTTTCAATACGGTACGCTGAGTGATTTCTCACAAACAACCAACAAACTAGGTTCCGAGTTGCTAGTTCGTATATACCTCCGCTCTATGAAGGAATCGTTTGCCCTAGATACCATAAATCAACTACTAAAGAGTACAACTGTACAACACTTAACTATAACTTTTTATTCTTAACTTCCTTACCAATCTCTTCTTATAGACATTGTCTATTTTTATCACCTTACATCCTTATTATTGGAGTTGGGTAACCCCACATTCATATTCCTTATAACTCTGCGAGATTCTTCTTTGAATCCTCTCACACATGTTTTAATTACTTCTTTATAAATTTCTTAAATTACTTCTTATTGTTTAAACTCTATTTGAGCTTATTCTTTCATTATCTTCACATTTCTTCTCTAAGGTTGTAGCCTACGGTACTCCTACCTAAGGTTTATAACCTACAGCTTTGATACCAACTGTAACGACCCCAAAATTCATATAGTTTAATTCTCAATTTCAGTCATTAATAATACATTCAACCTCTAATTCTATATCATTAAATGATAATACAACCATTGAAATTTGCGGAATAATTAAAATTTTCTGTTACAAACTATCCTCGTTCCCAAAACCTTCAACCTTTACATCTAAATATCTCAGAATTAATTTAATTCTACAATAGTTTACATCGCGAAACGATATTACAATTCAACATTGATACATCATTCGGAACCTTAAACATCACTCAAATAATACTAACACAACCAAAGTGTATAAATATTCAAGTATCACATCTTATTCATGTCTTTCAAGTAACACATAACTTTACCTCGAAATCTTGACCTGCAAAAATGGTTATTTGCAAGGTTGAGCTCGACAGCCCAGCAAAATCTAACAGTTTTCATGCATCACGTAGCATATAATAACATACTCAACATACATCTCTTAAACATTGGACTATCATAACATACATGCTACAGTTCATATAACAAGAATAAAGATTGAGTTCTTTACTCAATCAGCATGCTATACTCAATCAACGTAGTCATAAGCTGACTTTAACGTTTCATGCTTTCAACATAAATATAACACACCATGTTATTTGCAGTAAAGATTTAAAACAGTTAATCATCAAATTCACGTAGCAAATAGGAACTGAAAGACTTGCCTGATTCATAGTTTATGAACTACGACTTAACTGCTTATCGCTTATCTGCACTTCGTGTATTCCTACACAGTTATATCATTATTCACATTAACTATTAGTCAAATAGTAACGCATAGTAGCTATAAGATAAACTTTACTCTACATCTCATAACCCTTCTTATTAATCAATACACAATGTACTAACATCCTTTTTCCAACATAACACTCATTTTTAGTTAAACATGTTATTTCGGTACAAGTCTTACATTACCATTTACATTTCAGAAATTCCAAGTGTTGACTTCACAACACTTGTCTAACATTTATTGTGTATACTAAGTTATCACATAACGCATTTGTAACTTACTAATCATTCTCATAACTTTGAATTTATCAATTACATAACACTGTTCTGTTTTAACCTTCTTACTACATTGTGACACATTAACATAACCTTTGACCAAGTGGTATGGCTACCCAAAATCTGCAGAATAAACGAGAGAAGGCTTCCTCGGATCGAGTATGGCCAACAATTTAACCTTTCTGTAATTTCTTTTTAGCCTTGGTACCGGTAGCAATTTACTACCGTTGATGTAATACTGAGACGAAAGCGTAGTCGTGATGGACGATGTAGTATTAACTTTAGCCCAACAAACACGAATTTCACCCACAAAATAGTAGTATTAACATATAAGATAAATATAAAACTATCATAAACATGATTGCTAACATATTCATCAACATAGAACAATTTAACAACACTTCTAACTATTTTAATTTCTCAAATTTCTTATTTTCATATGAAAACTCCATTTTTGAGTTTCTTCAAAAAATCAACATTGTGATTTCAATTCCTCACCAAATCACTTCGTTCAAGTTACATTATCTTCATTTCTTAATGAACTAACATAAACAAGCTTTAATTTACAGTTTATCATACTAATTGACCATCATAATTGGTACTTTTATAAAACATATGAGAAAACATATGCTGTCATTATTTTTTCCTAGTGTAATACGAAATTATCATACAATTCTTGCTTAAACACAAACTATAATCATCATAAACACATACAACTATAAGTACTCAGTAGTATAGTCATCAATTTTAAAATTTTGAATTCACAGAACATTCAAATTATACTGTATATATATATATATATATATATACATATATAATATCAAAGTTATAGAACATACCTTCAATTTGGCTGTTAATTCTTGCTAAACACTGAAGATGGTGCAAAATTCTTAGGTTTCTCTCAAATTCTCTCTCAAGTTCTCCGAATTCTATCTTCCTCAGACTAACAAAACTGACAACCCAAGTATACATAATATAAAATAAACCGATATGGCCTTAATACGTATACTAATTATAATGTCAGTTATAACGCTTAGGTTATAAATATATTATATTTATTATTTATTTTATTTTATTTATATTATTATAATTCAAAATTTAAAAAAAATCCAAAAGCCATAAGGCTTTGTTTGGCAAATAGTCTTTAAAATAAAGATTTAATATCTTTAGGCCTTGTTTTGGGTTAAACCCATTTAAAACTACTTTAATTATTTTAATAAACAATTTAGTTTATAATTCATAATCACATATTATTTATTTGGATTTTCATATCCAACATTAATCAAATAAATTAATTACACATACAATATTTAAAATAAATACTCCACTTAAACAAATATCACAAAATTATAATCTCATTATAATTTTTATTTAATAACTTAACATAACACTTTAAATTGTAAAATTAAAACAACAATATAACATCTCATGTTATATTACAACTCTCTAAATTATAATTTAATTTAGAATATTATCTAGTCATAAATATTTAATAATAATAACCAAATCAATAAAATATTTATTTCATTTAATAAATATTTTAAATTACAATTACTAAAATCTTGGATTGTCACATTATCGGAGACAATGGTTCTGAAAGTAATGCATATAGTCATTATGATGTTACGATGTAATACGTTGTCCACGACGTAGTCGTATAATAGGCTGATCACCTAGAGTACTTGCAGAGAGTGTTTTCAGTCTTTGTGATTGATAAACATTCTACTAGAATGATTTACAGTGTGAAGTACCGGGGGTGAAGCACTATTAAACCTAGAGATAAGTTCTAGGTCTTGTGACCCCTCAGCATGATTTGGAATCTTTTAAATTCACGAGTTATTTATATCGCTTCCTAATTATCGAGTAATTGTGAAAGATTCTTATTATTCTGAACGGTGAATGTGGCAAATAGGATATTCCTTAGAAAGAAGTAAATTGTAAAAGGTGACATGTGATGGTGAGTAAATTGAGCAAACCATAATAATTCCAAGAAAGAAATGAAATTCCGAAAAGAGAAAGGATGAAGTTGTCTAAGAAAAATGTGAAATTCTTAGAAAAGAAAGGTAATAATACAATGATTTTAGAAAGATTTTTAGAGAAGAAATGAGGTCATAGAACCCAATGAATGTATAACGATTAATGTAAAATCTATTTTAATATATCGAGTGAATGAAGATTAGCAAGTAGAAATTTCGGGGAAGAAATTCTTAGAAGAAATGGTGAATGTAATATCCCGAGTGTTTATAAGTTGAGTTATGACAATGATCCTTATAAAGGGAAGGGTTGGGTTAAAGAATATGTAATACTCGAAATAGTATCGAGTTCAAATGAAGGTTATGAAATAAAGCCTATAAGAGGTTGATAAGGAAAACAAATGGAATAAGTAATATAAAACCTATATTAAAGTGATGTGTTGAAATTATTCAACGGTAAAATTTCGAAAGAGAATAGATGAAAATTGAGTAAGGGAGGTTTCGGTAATTCTGAGGACGAAATCCTTATAAGGAGGGAAGGATGTGATAACCTAGATTTTCAGAAATTATTAAATAAGAATTTAATAAATAAAATTCTTATTATGAGATTTATATATTTTGGGTTATGTGGTTTGGTGGGAAGAAATTAAATATATATGAGATTTAATAGTTGGTTAAAGAAAGTGAAAATAATTAGTTATGTAAAGGAATATGGTGTCAAAGAAAATTAATTGAATAATATTGTTAATTAAAATTAAGTTAAAAATTATATTATAAAATAATATAATTTGAATATTACAACCTTGATTGGCAATGAAGTTATGGTAAATTGAATGAAAGGGTTATTTCACTTAATTAAAATGGTGAATTAATATATGTATTTTTTTTTTGCTTAAGGAAAATGATTATGTTAATTAAATTTTGGTATTTTTTAATATATTACATATCATGGTAATATATGTAAGACCCCAACTTATTATAAATAAAATCGAATTTTCTCTAATTATATTTGTAAATAATAAGGTATTAATTTGATATAATTCTCTAGTTATGGGTGAAATGTGCAAATTTTGCAAAATATGCAAGTGGTTATAAAATAATCATTGTTGTCAGGGAATATTCGTTTGGTCGTGGAATATTCTTGTTATCGAGGAATATTCAGATGCGACAGTAGCCGATCATTTGTGGGCCCCATAATGTAATAACCGCTTGGATGAAGAAAATGACAAGTTTGAGTTTTATAAATAATAACTACATAGTTGTTATCGTTAACACCGTTGGAATATCCGGTGGTTAAAATACTGATGTCTGGCGCGTGGATGCACAATATTGATGAATTATTGATCCTTACGTAAGAAGGCACTACTCAATAATTATTACGGTAGTTATTGCTCAATATTTTATTTTATTGATTCAATAATTGCGCGCGTTGATATTTTATATTATTGTTGTTTCAATAATTGTCATCGCACAAAGATTTCCCATTATCGATCAATAATTCATATTATTTGAATAATATTGTTAGATAGTATTATTGGCAATGTCTAGAAAGTTACATCAAGGAGAGGTTTGGTCACCTAATTGAGCCAATAAGGAGAAATTCTTATTGAAAGCCCCTCTTTCACGGGAACTACTGGTTGTCATAAATGTGATTACGTAATATTATTTGTGAATAATTAATTATTGATTCATATGATAAGGAAATATTTATTTTATGTGGATATAAATGTTGGATATATTTATTGTGGTTAAAAATGAAGGAGTTAATGTTGAGGTGTTTTATCAATTATTTTTGTCGAATGAAGGTATTAAAAATTAAACCAAAGGTGTTTTTGAGATATATTGTGTGAGTTATAATTTTTAATCGTGAATTGGATCGTTGTAATTTTTTGGATATGTTATACATATATAAGTTGAGTATATGTCCACAAATTTTGAACCGTTAAAAATGAACGTATGATTTGTTATGAATTTTAAGAGGTGACTGATTCAGAAATTAGGTTTATAAATGATTTTGGTGGAAAATTCTAGAATTGAGTGGGCCCCACTTGTGGTTGGTGAAGAAATGTGCTGAATTTATTTTAAATGTGGTGGGTGAGAATAGTTGCAGGTAAAGCCATCAGGTTGCAGGTCAAGTCTGCTAACATTTTCCTATAAATAAAGGGTTAAGTTAGAATTAAAAATCACACCAGAAACAAGTTTTCTCTCTTTCTCTCTCTAGATTATTGAGTGTATTTTGTGAGTATTTACATACTTTGTGAGTTTCTATTCATCATTGCAAGTTTCCTTCAGCCTTATACCGATATTCCGATCAGAAGTACTGATATTTTGAGGTAAGGGATGTTATTTTCTTCATATATTATATTATTTCTTCAATATCATTATGCCGAAGTATTGATCTGAATTTTTATCAAATTTGGAACTTTTTGTGTCGGGGTTACTATTCACGTATACGGCACTATTCACGTATATGACACTATTCACCGAAAAATGAAATTTTCTTCTTTTTGTCCAAGATATCTATTATGGTTACTATCTTTGATTGTATCCATGTTTTGATCTTTATTTTTGAATTCTGCTTCAAAATTGGTATTTATGAAGTATTATTGATCTTGGATAAACTGTTATACGAATCCCTACTATTTGTCCTTCCGTTTCACTGGATTATTTTTCTTTAAAATATTTTTCATCATCCTCAGTCCTAAATGATGATATTACTAAATATCTTCGGCCTGTAGTGTAAAGATAAATGATTAACTGATGAATATCTTTGGCCCGTAGTGCAAAGATGAACAAGTGTTGAGATGAACATGACTAACTGGTGATACAAATGAATATCTTTGGCCTGTAGTGCAAAGATGAATATTTGATTAAAGATGTATATTGATTGTTGTTACGGGGATAAAATATTGATGATGGACTTTTAAATCTTAGAAGATAGTAGAACTCATTCTCTACTTGACTCTTCTAATGGATTCTTTATTTCACTGCGGTTGTTGATCTAAAACTTGTTGGCTATTATATTTTATCGATTTTTCCTCGTTGAAGACTAACGATAATTTGTTGTATATTATCTTAGTCATAATATTCTTTCTGGGCTAGTTGAGCTCACCCTTTTCCTTTTTGTTCCATTTTCTCGGGAGGTGAGAACATAGCGAGAACTAGTCGGTAACGGAGTGATGGTTCTAGAAAGATGTTTTAGCAGTCCTCTCACTATTTCTGTAAAATAGTGTTTGAATAAATATAACGAGGACTTATTTGAGTGTGGATATTGTCTAGAAGACAATATTTGTATTTAAACTCACAGTATGTATTGTCGTATTTTGCACGACAATTGTATTATTGAAGTTGTAGTTTGCTTTCTTTACCATGTATTTGGTGACTCAGAATGGGTGTTGTATACCTATTTTGGGGGCGTCACAATATATGAAAGAGTTTAATATTTTGAAGGATGTTAATAAAATATAAATTTATGATGAGAGAGAGAGAACCAATATATCTATAAATAAATATTGGTGTCAAGATGAATAAATTAAATCAATATTTAAGATGACTAAATGTATAGATTAAATAAATTGTCTTGGAACAATTTATAGAAGGAAAGAAGTTAAATAATTATACATAATAATTGTATAATTTATTAAAATAATTAGTGGATTAAATATTAATTATTTTATGAAAATATTTATTAGAATAGAGATGTTTATTTTAAATTATGAATGTGATTTCATAATTCGTATGGGTAAATAGATGGGACGAGTGTTGGCTAAATATTTTAGCAATGATAATTTAGTATGACATATGTACTATATAATAAGAGGAATTAAAATAAATAAGTTGAAGGTTAATTAGGTTTAACCAAACAAGGCATA
The DNA here is from genome assembly GCA_020205615.1 of Panax quinquefolius. NCBI lineage: Eukaryota > Viridiplantae > Streptophyta > Magnoliopsida > Apiales > Araliaceae > Panax > Panax quinquefolius. The sequence continues at coordinate 76,003,430 of CM035151.1, forward strand.
TAGACCTTTCTATTATGTAATTGTTGAGACCCCATGTTACTAGAACTAATAACCCACCTTAAACCATCTCTCAACTTAAGTCAATAGTTACGCTTATATTTGCAAAGCCAAGAAAAGAAAGAGAGTTTGAGAGAGAAATAATTCTCTGTGAATATTAAGAGGGGGAAAACTCTAGAAATCTAGTGGAAGCAAGCGAATTCTTCATCATCTATCTAAGACTAATTAAAAAGGAATCAAAGGTAATAAACTCGGTTTAAAATTCTCAGTTTTTGTTTTTTCCAAGTTAGTCTTTGTAAATGGATTTTGATGGAGAATTTGTTGAGAAATTGATATATGCGTTAATAGGTATATATAATCTGATTTATATCATCCATAGTTGGATTTGAATCAAGAAAATTGGTGTTTTGGTGTTAAATAAGAAGAATTTAGTTTTTGGTTTAATAAATATGTTTTAGTTTACTTTGAGACTAAAATTGGCTAGGAATTCGTGTGAAGAATCTGAAATTGATAGTAGATGTTGTTAATACGTTGAAAAATGAAAACAACAAAAGTTAAATGGATTAATTTGGTTGAATAACAAGCTCGTAGTGATTGATTACGCTAAAGATGTCAAAATATGAGATGTTGGTGTAAACTTGGAATTTGAGAGTTTAATTTGGTTGTTTAAGTTGTTAGAATCAATATATATATATATATATATATATATATATATATATATTGGATTATGATTCTATACAATATTTAGTGTCTGGGTATGTTTAATTTGTTGTTAAAGTGAAGAAATTAGGTGTTTTTGGCTTTGGAATTGTGTTGTTCGCGAACTGCAAAAATCGCGTCTGGGCAACCTCGCCTCGGCGGTATTTTCTAGTTCAAAATCCCCGCCCCAGCGGGTACTTGCTTCCCCAACGGGCTTTCTTAGTTCAAAAATCCCACCCCGGTGGGGGTGGGCAGAGTGACCCAATGTTGAGCTGAAACAAGGCAGTTCTGACCCTTTTTACTAAAACCACCATAACTTTTGTATACGAACTCTAAATTATATGATTAAGGATGTTTTGGAAAACTAAAAGATACACCTATCACTTACTTTAATAAAAATATAAAATCAAAAGTCTTTAGCAGAGGTCAAAATTGGTATCTTTGGGCATGTTGTGCAAGCAGAAGCGATCGAAGGGGTGTCAGGACGTAATATGTTCTGATCCTAACTGTAACAATCCAAGATTTTATTTGTGATTTAAAATATTTATTAAATTAAATAAATATTTTGTTGATGATTATTGATGAAGTTGTTGTTTTGTAATTTAAAATATTTCTTAAATTAAATGAATATGTGATTTTTGTTAGTAAATATTTATGAATTAAATTTATTAGATAATATTCTAAATTTATAATTTAGAGAGTTGTAATATAACATGAGATGTTATATGTTTGTTTTGATTTAATAATTTAAAATGGTATGTTAAATTATTAAACTAAATTATAGTGAGATTATAATTTTATGATATTTATTTAAGTGGAAAATTTATTTAAAATATAGTATGCGTAAATAATTTATTTGATTAATGTTGGATATGGAAATTCAAATAAATAATATGTGATTATAAATTATAAACTAAATTGTTTATTAAAATAAATTAAAGGAGTTTAATTTAGTTTTGCCAAACAAGGCTTAAAATATTAAGTCTTTAATTTTAAAGAGTTTTTGCCAAACAAAGCCTTATGACTTTTGAATTTTTAATTTTTATTATAATAAATAAAATAAATTAAATAAATGAAATAATAAATATAAAATATATTTTATAACTGATATGTAATTAGTATAATAATAAGTATACGACAGTTACATACATTAGGTGCGTCTCTTTTATGTTATGTAAGGCTTTGGCTTATACTGGGAAAGGGAGAAAAAGTTTACAGAGAAGCTTGAGAGAGAATAGAGAGGGTTTGAGAGGAAAAGTACGAAAATTCCATAGAAACTATTGGGGGTTGCAAGGATTATTCAAAGCAAGAGAAGGTATTTACATAACCTTAATATTATATATATATATATATATATATATATATGTTTTACGGCATAATTTCCAAGTTTTTGGGAATTCAATTTCCTTGAATTATTGTTATAGGAATTGAGTTGTTGCCTTTGTGGGTAATTGGGATGTTAGAGATGGTATTTAGACAAGAACTATGATGCTAATTACGGTTAAAAAGGAAGAAAGTGTTTACAGTGAATATTTTTCATATAGTTTATCAAAGTACAAAATTCGTTGGTCAATTTGTATGATAATCTGTAAATTGAGTCTTGATTATGCTAATCCACTAAGAAACGAGGAGAACGCAGTTTGAACGAAGTGATTTGGACAAGAATTGTGATCGCAATGATGAATTCTATGGAGAATGTCAAAAAAATATAGTTTTGTGTAAAAACATGAAATTTAAGGAATTTAATTAGTTGAAGTTGCTGTTAAATTGTTCTAAGTGGTTGAATATGTGAGGAAGCATGTCTGTGATAGTTATATATCAATTATTTGTGTTAAATTCACTGTTTTGTGGGTGAAATTTGTGTTAGTTGGGCTAAAGTTGACTACTGTTCACTGATGTCTCTGGTTATGTCACATGTACTGGCGGCCTTGTTTGTCTTTGGTGCAAAAGCAAGGCTGTAAGCTGCGCAATCAATGCTACGCCTTGTCTAGGCTTGTGTATGGGCGTAATCGCTGCCCATACACCGATCTCGAGGCGAAGTAACTTCATGCTGCTGCAGACTTGGGATATCGATGTAACTTGGTCTAATGGTGTATTAATGTAATAAACATGGAACATGGAGGTTAAAATAGAACCGTGTCATGTCAGTGATAATTTCAAAGTTGTAAAGGATTAGTAAGTTACGAACATGTTGTGACTTAATGTATACAATGAATAGTGAATAAGTCTTGTGATGTTAACACTTGTGATTTCTGAAATGAGCACTAAGATATGGAAGGTGATTAATATAAAACCATTGAGTCCTAGAAAGACTTAAATACTTGGTTGAACTTCAAGTTCAATTAAGGAGAAGTGTAGTATTGATTAATAAGAGTTGAAAATGTGATTTTGATGTTAAAAGTCTTATGTAGGTGTTAGTGAGTTTTCAGATTTGTGTTATGTGGTATAGTATTATAGATAGACCTTAAACTAAAGGTTATAACTTAACTAAGATAAGAAATAAATCTTTGAGGTTAAAGTATGTAGCTAATTGATGTGATATTCCTAGTGGTATGTGTAGGATATTAGAGTACGTGAGTTGTAATTGTATAGCTTACGCAAGAGGCAAGTTCCCTAACCTTTGCTAATTCATTATTCAGCAATGTTACTTTTCACTGTTATGTTATACTTATGCAAATTCTCTATTTCTAATCTCTTGTTTAACGATTTATTGTAATGCGAGTTCTTTAACCCTCATTTATTGTTGAGCAAGTTAGTTATTCTTTATTTCTTTATTCCAAATGAGATTACTTTGGTTATTCAAAGTCTGTAATGTTGTTGTAAGAAATGTGTTTATTCAGATACTAATAACTGTTGTTTAATCTTCGTTCTCCAATGTCATTGTACTATCTTACATTATTGTACCAAACTCTAAGTTGCTTAGCGATTCTTTACCAACTCAACTAATCCTTAGTTGATGAATGTTCTAAACTCTAAATTACCCTTGTAGTCAACCCAAACCAAACTTCCTTTGGTTTGCTTATGTACTCGCACAATTTTGAAAGTATGTTGTCGATGATAACATTTGTTCAATTTAGAAATTGTTAATACTTTAGCTCTTATTGATTTATCGATATACCTTGTTCATGAAGATATTATAATCAAACTCTTAAATAGTTATTGGTCTCTATCTGATTCAACCAGTACTTGGTTGATGAGCATTCTAAAGATCTAGAATTCCTTTGAAGCTAATTCCCAACCAAACTTTATTTGGTTCGGAACCTGATAATCTAAGCTGAGATGAACAACCCTATATTAGGGGATTTATTTTAGAACTACGCAGTAGCGTTAAAATGTTTGCGTAATACATAGTACAAAGGTTACAGTAGAAACACCTGTTAACCTATGACATAGATGATGATTATAGTCTTTTAGACTGTTAAAGGTTAAAGTAGGAATACTTGAAACCTAGAGTATAGTTTGTGGTCTTGTGACCCTCAGTGTATTCTTTGATGTTGATATCTATTGTTAACTTAACGTTCATTATTCCTTTGAACTCATAGTTGTTGAATTAAAGTTTATTGTTCTGGTAAGAACACTTTACCATTGAAAGCACAGTTAATTGTCATTCATAAAATGTTATTGTATATTATCCTTCTTGTAGGCAATTGTTTGCTCACTCTTGCACAAAACAATGCAGATAAAGTAAAGAAGTTTGAAGAGCTTTCTACAAGTAAGATCAAGGACAAAGTGCTTGATTAGATGACAACATTTAATTTACCTTTTATTTATGAAGCTTATGTAATAGATTTAATTATGATCATGTTTTAATTTTTCACTGATGATTGTAATAAAGGTTAGATGACCTGGGATTTATTTTAGAGTATGTAAACCTTTAATGGGAGATTGATTGTTTAAACTTTTGAGTTAATTTTATCCTTTGGATATGGGTAGTTAGTTATGATTTAATTGGATAGTGAACATCAAAGCTGTGGGATTGAAGTGCCCGAATTTGGGGGTGTCACATTAACCATTGACATTCTAAGTTATAAAAGATGAAGTTTATAAAATGAGGGTGATGGTTAACTTAGTTAACTTTTACGAATACATCATTAATCTATAGAGACTTAACTGAACGTTAAGTAGTAATTAAAAGAAGGACAGGTGATAGAAGTTAACTTAATTAATGTTAACAAATGTAATCCATCTAATATTTTGTAATGTTATCTATGACGACTTAACCAAACGTTAAATATCGGTTAAAAGAGAAGTATAAACGAAGTGAGATGACAACTAATCTAGTGACTTAACTGAATTTAAGTGTCAAACGAAAAAGAGTTAAAACCTAAAGATAGGTTATAAGTTTTTAAAGAAATGCAACTTGTAAGAGGATTAGGACTAGGAGTTGATGTGATTTCATTATATGTGAAACTGATGCATGTGTATATGAACTTTTGAACTATTGTAAAATATACACAAAGCAGTTAAGTTGTAAGTTGATAATCTACGAGCCAGGCAAGTCTTTGAATTCCTATTTGCTATGTGATCTTGATGGCGAATTATTTTAAATCTGTATTGCAAAGAACATGATTTATTACATATGTTGTAAGTATGAAATAGTAAAGTCAACCTACGAATTCATTGCTTGAGTAAAGAACGCTGATTGAGTAAGGAAATCAATCATTATACTTGTTAGGTGAACTGCAGAAAGAATGTTATGTTAGTTTATGAATATGTTGTATAATTTGAGCATGTTATTTTTGTGCTACATGATGCATGAAAACTGTTAGATTTATTGAGCTGTTAAAGCTTATTCTTGCAAAATAATCATTTTTACTGGTTAAGGATTCAAGGCAACGCTATATGCTACTTGAATGACATGGATCAAACTGATTTATGAGGATTAAGTATTTTAGCTGAAATTATTACTTTAAACCATGTTAAGATTTTGATAAATATGTATTTGATGGCTTAAGATGTGTAATTTATATCGAGTTTTAAAGTTGTATTATTTTGGATGTAAAGGTATATTATCCTGCATATAAGGATAACGATTTGAGACATAAGGTTTTATATAGAAACTATGATGAAGCGATTCACAAAATATATTTAATTCAAAGATAAGTAGATGATAAAGGTTATGATTCAGAGAAATAAAAGAAAGAAGACAATAAAGTTTAAATTATTCCGTATTTTATTAATTTAAGCATCGAATAATGATGCAAAATTAGAAGTTAGATGTATTGTTAAGGACCGATGTCGAGAATTAGATTGTTGAAATTTTGGGGTCGTTACAGTTGGCATAAGAGCCGTAGGTTATGAAACTTAGGTAAGAGTACCTTAGGCTATAACCTTAGAAAATAAAGGTGAAGATGATAAAAGATTAAACTCAAATTGAGTTTGAGCAATAAGAGATAAATTTAGGAAATGTATAGAGAAGAGATTAAAATATATACGAGCAGATTCAAAGAATAATCTTGAAGTATCTAAAAGATGAGAATCAGGAGTTACCTGTCTCCAGTAATAAAGATGTTAAGTGTTAATAAATAGACAACGTCTGTAAGATGAAGATAAAAATAATATGAATAAACTCAAATAGAGTTTAGTTGGTGATAAATTCAGAGAATGCATATGAAACAAGTTAAGGTAATATGAATAGGTTCAAAGAAGAACTTGAAGAGCTCAAAGATCAGGACCTGAGTTGAATAATCATAAGACGACATAATTAAAGAGGAAAGAATGAGGATCGTAAAACTAAACGATAATAAAATAAGAAAAGTATTATAAAGGGAGATGATTGTAGAATAAGATCACGACGTGATCAAATTAATCTATGGAATGACAAAGGGTCTGTAATGACTGGATGGTTATAGCTTGATGCTATAACGAGAAGGTACTATGAAATAGTACGAGGTAAACTCGCGAGGAGTTATAAATGATGAGATAAAAAAATTTTGTATCGAGCAAAGAGCAAGTTAAGAGCAAGACAGAGTTAGGTGGGATTTCAATTGAAGACTCATGTGATGGCTGAGTTGTATAAACCTTTGTATGGGTAGAGGTTTTGAGCTTGTACTCAGTTTATCACATTGATAATCATTGAAATGTTGATGTCGCACTATCAATGTATATATGGCGGAAATGTGATTCTTTTCTCATATTTATATTTGATAGTTAGAGACTATTAATATTAAGTTAGAGAGTATTAAGACTAGGTGCGAGTTCTTAAAACTCATTCTTATGGTATGTTTGTGACTTATAATCATATGTATGTTTTTGAACTCCTAAGCGTATAGATAGTCCTTGATTGGTTCTTGGGCTACGTATTTCTAGGACAAGTCCAATGTGTGGTAAGTTTAAAGAACTATATTGGGGTATAGGAAGATTGGCAATTCAGATCTACGGATATTTAGTATAAACAACATTGGCGGTACTGGGGATATAAAGAATTATTAAATAATGAAGCAGTGAAGAAAAGAGTGAAGTTGATAGAGAAACATGGATTAGACTAAATCTTCTAGCTATATATGCTAGATTTTTGAAATTTAATGACTTCGTGCTGATGTTTGCACTTCTAAGACTTTTAAAAAATATTGGATCAGATGATTGAACCAATGGGTTTTTAAAACAATGTTATTATTCACATGTGTACGCTAATTGCTTCAACTAGAAAAAATGATTTGAAATTATCAAAAATGTATTTTATATAATTATATGCATCATTTGATATGGTGTAGAAATAATAATCGAGGAATTCATCAATGCAGTTAAACCTAGTGTTGGATATGATCATAGAATCGTCAGCCTACTATAGTATGATGTAGCATGACAAAGTAATATAATGATGGAATCCTCAACGTACCATTAAGACGGTACGATATCGTGATATCATAAAAAAAGGATTTTTGGTTTTTTTTTTAAAACTAAGGTATGCCAATTGAGTAAGTTAAAATATATATATATATATATATATATATATATATATAACTCGATTGATGTCCAAGTTGTTGCTATAAGTCTGAGCTATTTGATTCAACTAGACAAATATTGAAAGATGTTTACGAAATTTGAGCGTTTTTGTCATACGATGCCAAACCAAATTGTTTTGGTGTTGATTTAGATGTGGAGAAGCTGAGCTAAACAACCCTATAACAGGGGACATGTTATCGAAGATAATGGTTTTGAAAGTAATGCATATAGTCATTACGATGTTACGACGTAATACGTTGTGCACGACGTAGTCGTATAATAGGCTGATCACCTAGAGTACTTGTAGAGAGTGTTTTAAGTCTTTGTGATTGATAAACATTCTGCTAGAATGATTTACAGTGTGAAGTACCGGGGGTGAAGCACTATTAAACCTAGAGATAAATTCAAGGTCTTGTGACCCCTCAGCATGATTTGGAATCTTTTAAATTCATGAGTTATTTATATCGCTTCCCAATTATCGAGTAATTGTGGAAGATTCTTATTATTTTGAACGGTGAATGTGGCAAAGAGGATATTCCTTAGAAAGAAGTAAGTTGTAAAACGTGACATGTGATGGTGAGTAAATTGAGCAAACCATAATAATTCCAAGAAAGAAATGAAATTCCGAAAAGAGAAAGGATGAAGTTGTCTAAGAAAAATGTGAAATTCTTAGAAAAGAAAGGTAAGAATACAGTGATTTTAGAATGATTTTTAGAGAAGAAATGAGGTCATATAACCCAATGAATGAATAACGATTAATGTAAAATATATTTTAATATATCGAGTGAATGAAGATTAGCAAGTAGAAATTTCGGGGAAGAAATTCTTAGAAGAAGGGGTGAATGTAATATCCCGAGTGTTTATAAGTTGAGTTATGACAATGATCCTTATAAAGGGAAGGGTTGGGTTAAAGAATATATAATACTCGAAATAGTATCGAGTTCAAATGAAGGTTATGAAATAAAGCCTATAAGAGGTTGATAAGGAAAACAAATGGAATAATTAATATAAACCTATATTAAAGTGATGTGTTGAAATTATTCAACGATAAAATTTCGAAAGAGAATAGATGAAAATCGAGTAAGGGAGGTTTCGGTAATTCTGAGGATGAAATCCTTATAAGGAGGTAAGAATGTGATAACCCAGATTTTCAAAAATTAAATAAGAATTTAATAAATAAAATTCTTATTATGAGATTTATATATTTTGGGTTATGTGGTTTGGTGGGAATAAATTCAATATATATGAGATTTAATAGTTGGATTAAAGAAAGTGAAAAGAATTAGTTATGTAAAGGAATTTGGTGTCAAAGAAAATTAATTGAATAATATTGTTAATTAAAATTAAGTTAAAAATTATATTATGAGATAATATAATTTGAATATTACAACCTTGATTGCCAATGAAGTTATGGTAAATTGAATGAAAGGGTTATTTCACTTAATTAAAATGGTGAATTAATATTTGTATTTTTTTTTGCTTAAGGAAAATGATTATGTTAATTAAATTTTGGTATTTTTTTAATATATTACATATCATGGTAATATATGAAAGAGTTTAATATTTTGAAGGATGTTAATAAAATATAAATTTATGATGAGAGAAGAGAACCAATATATCTATAAATAAATATTGGTGTCAAGATGAATAAATTAAATCAATATTTAAGATGCGATTAAATGTATAGATTAAATAAATTGTCTTGGAACAATTTATAGAAGGAAAGAAGTTAAATAATTATACATAATAATTGTATAATTTATTAAAATAATTAGTGGATTAAATATTAATTATTTTATGAAAATATTTATTTGAATAGAGATGTTTATTTTAAATTATGAATGTGATTTCATAATTCGTATGGGTAAATAGATGGGAAGAGTGTTGGCTAAATGTTTTAGCAATGATAATTTAGTATGACATATGTATTATATAATAAGAGGAATTAAAATAAATAAGTTGAAGGTTAATTAGGTTTAACCAAACAAGGCATATAGACCTTTCTATTATGTAATTGTTGAGACCCCATGTTGCTAGAACTGATAACCCACCTTAAACTATCTCTCAACTTAAGTCTATAGTTACGCTTATATTTGCAAAGCCAAGAAAATAAAGAGAGTTTGAGAGAGAAAGAATTCTCTGTGAATTTTGAGAGGGGGAAAACTCTAGAAAGCAAGAGGAAGCAAGCGAATTTTTCATCATCTATCTAAGACTAAAAAGGAATTAAAGGTAATAAACTTGGTTTAAAATTCTCAGTTTTTGTTTTCTCCAAGTTAGTCTTTGTAAGTGGATTTTGATGGAGAATTTGTTGAGAAATTGATATATGCGTTAATAGGTATATATAATCTGATTTATATCATCCATAGTTGGATTTGAATCAAGAAAATTTGTGTTTTTGGTGTTAAATAAGAAGAATTTTTCTTTTGGTTTAATAAATATGTTTTAGTTTAGTTTGAGACTAAAATTGGCTAGGAATTCGTGTGAAGAATCTGAAATTGATAGTAGATGTTGTTAATACATTGAAAAATGAAAACAACAAAAGTAAATGGATTAATTTGGTTGAATAACGAGCTCATAGTGATTGATTACGCTAAAGATGTCAAAATATGAGATGTTGGTGTAAACTTGGAATTTGAGAGTTTTATTTGGTTGTTTAAGTTGTTAGAATCAATATATATACATATGTTGGGTTCTGATTCTATACGATTTTTAGTGTATGGATATGTTTAATTTGTTGTCAAAGTAAAGAAAGTAGGTGTTTTTTGGCTTTAGCATTTTGTTGTTCGCGAACTGCAAAAGTCACGTCTGGGCAACCCCGCCTCGGTGGGCATTTCTAGTTCAAAATCCCCCCAAGTGGGTACCCTCCCAACGGGCTTTCTTAGTTCAAAAACCCCACCCCGACGGGGGTGGGCTGAGTGATCCACTGTTGAGCTGAAACAACCCTTCTTATTCAAACCACCATAACTTTTGCATACGAACTCATAATTAGACGATTCAAGATGTTTTAGAAAGCTAAAAGATAGACCTATCACTTACTTTAATAAAAATATAAAATCAGAATTCTGTAGCAGAGGTCAAAATTGGTATCTTTGGGCATGTTGTGCAAGTGGAAGCGAACAAAGGGGCGTCAGGCTTATATTATTGGAACGTAATATGTTCTGATCCTAACCATTGACATTCTAAGTTATAAAAGATGAAGTTTATAAAATGAGGGTGATGGTTAACTTAGTTAACTTTAATGAACGTTAAACATTCTATTTGATGAAACGTTAAGTTATAGAGACTTAATTGAACGTTAAGTAATAGACACTTAACTTAATGTTAAGTAGTAATTAAAAGAAAGGCAAGTGATATAAGTTAACTTAATTAATGTTAACAAATGTGTCAGGAATAAGCATATGAATCTTATTCCTATTTACATATGATTTGATTATGATATATGAATGAATATGCAAGTATGCTTGCATTAAGAAAAGCTGTAAAGTCCTTTGATAAATAATAGAAACATGTGTACAAGGACTTAGAATGAATTGATCAAGTATGTTAGGTTGATCCTACATAAGCAAAACAGCTTTGTAAAGTCCTTAAAAAGAAATGCCGTACAAGGACTATAAACATAGAAAGATCAAACATGTTAGGTTGATCTTATGATGTAATAGATAGGCTTGTCTAATCATCGAGCACTGCACCAGAAATCGTAGTTTGCCAAGAGAGTCAAGTAAAACTCGAGAGCTATCGAGGCAGAATCGTAGTCTGCAAGATTGTAGATCTCGGAGTTCATAAACTGCCAGGAGAGACGAGGAATGATTGTAGTGTGTCGAGGAGAACTTCCTCAGGGCCGTAATTTGCTGAGGAAGTCATGTACAAAATCGTAGAGACAGCCTGCGTATGAGCCGACCAAGCATCTGCCGAAGCCAAGTCAAGAATCGTAGACTACACTCAGAGTCGTAGAGTCTACTGATCATACTAGAGGCAGAGATTGTAGTTGAGCAAGATCAGATGAAGACAACAAGCACAAGGCAGAAATCGTAGAGTGTCAAGATCTGATCTCGGAGTCGTAGTGTCTGCACAACCAAAGCAAAATCGTAGAGTACAGAACTAAGACCTTAACAGATGTGCTCACAATTCCAAGACAGAATCGTAGAGCAAGCATGATTTTCAACGAATGAGCACTCCCAGAATATCTAAAGGAACGAAGCCTCTGGTTAGCACTGCATAGATACATCCCACCTGAAGGATACTAGAGGGAACTCAACAAATGGCATGCAAGCTAACAGAAGATCTAAGCACCAACCCAATCAGCATCAAGATTGAGTTGTGAAGCCATTCGAAATGAAGTTTTCCATAAGGAGATCAGAAGAAGACTTCAAGAACCGACTAAGGAAAGTCGAAGAGTCAGTGATGGTATCAAGCGGCATCAAGACAACGATTTTGGAAGCGACCAGGATCGTAGTGTTTGCCAAAATAAAGAAAGAACTGATGGAGGGCATACAGAGATACTGGACAGCTTCTGAAAAACAAGGCTAGAGTGATTAAGCATTGGGTCAGTCCATTGATGATAAGTGAATGTGAGATCACAAGGAGAAAGTGAGTTGGACACGCCACAAATCTAAAGTGTCTTGTTATTTAGAAGGGTCCAAAACAAAGAAGTTAAGCCATCAGTATCTGAGAACTATTAAGGCAAACAGAAGTGTTAAAGCTCTACACAAAAGAAGGAAGAGATGTTATACATTGAAGATCCAATCAACACTCTTCAAGATCGTAGTGTTGTCTCTACTAGTCAATAAGACACTACGATCAGGTCCTTGAAGACATGCATTAGAATCGCAGAGTTCGAATAGCTGAAGACTGAAGCATTGACAACGGTTCAATCTGAAGGATAATATTCGGAGAAGAGCTTATTGAGAGCATCGATGCAAAAGGACAACCTCTGATCAAGAAATTAGAAGGAGGAAATAAAGTCTTCGACCTGCACATCTGTGATGGGGTAGGTGAAACAGTAGACTGCAGTGTCAGAAAAAGTATGGCATGTCACATCAGCAGTCTACCTCAGTCAACTCGAGATCTGTGAAGATATTTGAATAGCTTTTAACGGCTACTTTCCAACGGAAGGATTGGGAAGGAGTATAAATCAGCAAGAGCTTCAAAGATCGTGGGTTGCTGGAGTTTCTAAGTTTGGAGTAACGGTGGACTGTTCTAAACCATGTGAGATAGTGAGTCCGAAGGCTCAATATACGATCCACCAAGAACACTTAGAGACAGACAAGGAAAGAAGTAGAAGTGAGAGTTCTATAATGTAGAAGTGAGAGTTCTACTACATGAAGAGTGTTCTGAACTGCCAAGAGAAAGAAGAGCGTCATGTCATCTTGATGTCTATCATGGGAAGACTCTAAGTACCATAGAGAAGAGCTCACAGTCATCTTAGCAAGTCCATCATGAGAAGGCATCAAGTATCAAGAAAGGAGATCATAAACGCCATCATGGTGGCAAGCATGAGAACGTTTCTAAGTACCTAGCAGAAGAGCTTACAGTAATCTTAGAAACCCATCATGTGCAGCCATCACGTATCAAGAGGAATGATCTTCAAGGAAGTTCATCAAGGGATCATCAGAGGAGGTTGAGTAACTGAAGAAGCTGAGCATCATGCAATACTCAACTGCACTTCAAGGATGATCACGCCAAGCTGCTAAGTACAGAAGATGTTCAAAGCATAAAGACATCTTAGCATCTCAGCACCAACTCCAACAAACAAACAATCAACTCAACAACAAGAAGCCAGGGCTTGAGGGGTCCTTGTCCGGAGGGACTAAATGAAGTTCCAAGCCTGCTGGGCTTGAAGAGTTCCTAGGGAACTAGAGAAGTTCTAAGGCTGCTGACCTTGAAGAGTTCTTAGTGAACTGAAGTCCCAAGGCTGCTGGCCTTGAAGGAATCTTAGTGATTCAGGGTGTTGCCCTTCCTTAGTGGAAATCCTGCTAGTTGAAAGCAGAAGAGTGGATTAGGAGCTTGAGTCTCTGATCCACTTAAAATCCCTTGTGTCTTTTACTTTAAGTCATTTACATTATGTCTATTAACTGCTATAACTGCTATGTATATTCTAACTTCTTACAACCGAACTAACTCTACGAACAATGTATGTATGATTATGAATATATCAATGAAGGGGATCTTTTACTTATTCCGCTGTGCTTGAAAAGATTCTTATGTTTGTCATATGCTAATTTAATAGCAATACAAAATAAAAGAGAAAAGAATTTAAAATTAAAAGGATCTATTCAACCCCCCTTCTAGATCTATTGTGCCTACTTGGAACTAACAAAATGTAATACATCTAATATGACGTAAGGTTATCTATGACGACTTAACCAAATGTTAAGTGTCAGTTAAAAGAGAAGTATAAGAGAAATGAGATGAAAACTAATCTAGTGACTTAACTGAATTTAAGTATCAAACGAAAAAGAGTTAAAACCTAAAGATAGGTTATAAGTTTTTAAAGAAATGCAAGTTGTAAGAGGATTAAAACAAAGTGTCAATGTGATTTCATTATATGTAAAACTGATGCATGTGTATATGAACTTTTGAACTATTGTAGGATAAACACAAAACAGTGAAGCTGTAAGTTGATAATCTATGATCCAGGCAAGTCTTTCAGTTCCTATTTTCTATATGATCTTGACGATGAATTGTTTTAAATTTGTATTGCAAAGAGCATGATGTATTACATATGTTGTAAGTATGAAACGTTAAAGTCAATCTATGACTTCGTTGTTTGAGTAAAGAATGTTGATTTAGTAATGAACTCAATCTTTATACTTGTTAGGTGAACTGTAACAAGAATGTTATGTCAGTTTAATGAATATGTTTTATAATTTGAGCATGTTATTTTTGTGCTACGTGATGCATAAGAACTGTTAGATTTGCTAAGCTGTCGAGCTTATTCTTGCAAAATAACCATTTTTGCAGGTTAATGATTTAAGGTAATGCTATGTGCTACTTGAATGACATGGATCAAAATGATGCATGATAATTAAGTATTTTAGCTGAAGTTATTACTTTGAGCCATGTTAAGATTTTGATAAATGTATTTGATGGCTTAAAATGTGTAATTTATTATGAGTTGTAAAGTTGTATTATTTTGGATGTAAAGGTATATTATCATTCATATAAGGATAACGATTTGAGGTGTAAGGTTTTATATAGAAACTATGATGAAGTGAGTTACAAAATAGATTTGATTCAAAGTATGTAGATGATAAATGTTATTATTCAGAGAAATAAAAGAAAAAAGATAGTAAAGTTTAAATTATTCTACATTTTATTAATTTAGCCATCGAATAATTATGTAAATTAGAAGTTAGATGTATTGTTAACGACCGATGTCGAGAGTTGGATTGTTGAAATTTTGGGATCGTTACAACCTCCATCACTACCAATGACCTCGTACCCATTGAAATTACTCCCTCAAGCATCATTGAAACCCGAATCAAAATGACCACTTCATCATCATCAGATTCCCCCACACCGATATTAACCCCAATTAAACACGCTGAAATATGAATCCGAAACCAATTATCATCCATTAAAGCCTACACCCATATAAACACCCAATCCTCCATCCAAAGCTCACAACTAAACGCCATCCGAAATTAATACAAGATCCCGAATGAATACTCTCTCTGAGATCCCCACCTTCACGAGAGGATGTATTGGCTCCCGAAGGGAGAATGTGTAGCCATCCCTCTTTGGGCCCTTAAATACGGTATCCAATTCCCTTTGCACTAATTCATTTCTTCTTACCTTGGACTTATCAGAACTGGGTTCGCACAGCTAGTGTCGAACTCATATATTCACCTAATTTCTTTTATCGCATTATGTCAAGAGTATAAGATCACCCCTGGGTTAGACTTCTTTTTTACACTGTTCAACGTAGACTAATTTAAGGAACCGGGTTTATGCCAACTGAAACTCTGACCTAGGAAATCTAATTGTATAAATACTCCATCTAGCAACAAAGGATGTCACTCCCAATGGATCTTAGTCAAGGTTACCAATCTAAAACTCCTACTGAATTGGGCAACCTTCGAAGATTCCATCCTCACAGTCACCCGTTTTCCTAAGAACCGGATCGACGCATTCCGAGCCTTCTATAATAAAATGAAGACCATCGATTGGCCTATTGAAGTATTATCTGATCTGACTTGTCTTTATAGACATGACTGTAAGTCTCGATGCAAACTCTTTTCTTCTTTAATTCAATATTAATTATCCTATGACAATCCCCTTTTTTATGTGTGCAATTTTAATCATTAAACCATAAACCTTCGATGCCTCCAGTTCACAACCGCCCCTCCTTACCGAACTTTTTCCACGACTGATCACCGATGAAATTTCCGAAACCGACACCATCCTCATAATAGAAATTTCAATATATACCCCTCCAAACTCTTCCCCTCAAACTGAACCGCCACTTATCGTACAACCAATATTTGCACCGATGCCATCAACAATTTCCACGAAAAATACCTAGATATGACCAGATCAGATAAACTGTTTCTAATGAAGAAGAAGAAGAAAAAGACAAGTGAAAACATCTATACCACCTCCCATTTCAAGTGTCGAAACTCCCATCACCATCGATGCCCCCCAAATCTCAGAAGTAATAATCACCCAAAAACCTCCAACCGACACCCAAATCGAATAAACTTTAGCCGAATCTTCCCTAAAGAAAGTGTAAGAACCGTGAATTTCGCGAATAAATATTATTTTGATTTAATGAGAAAAAGGAATAATTATTTGGGAAAAAAATATTGATGTGTTGTGAAACAAATAATTCAATTAATTTAAATTGAATTTATAAGAATGTGGATTTGTGATGAGAATTGTAAAGATGCCTTGTGTGGCATGAGAATGGAAATTGGAATGGAGATTTATGGAATTAATTTAATTAAGAAGGGAAAGATTAATTAATTAATTATTATTATGAGCACAGTAAATTATATAATTAGACTTATATCATTTAATTGATGTGTGTAAGATATGTGGTAACCTATAGTTCCTACATTAAAAAGAATGTGTAGTGAGACATTGTGATATGACTATATAACATGGAAACTATATAATAAGATTAATGAAATGTGTAAGTTATACAAATGATGTCTATGTGATCATGTAATGTGTATAGTGCATTAATACATATTTTATAGAATATCAACTTAGTACTATGTGAATAAATAATATACTAAGGGTTATGATAATGTGGTGTGTCACTACTTAATTAAATCATAATTTGGCATTATCAAAATGTACATGGATTATATTTGACGACGTCGGGATTTTTGGATGTCCCTTTCCGTTACTTGTTCTTTGGTGTTCTCATTTTAGGTGAGATTTGTTTGAAAAAACAAGTGAAAAAGGTCCGACATGTATAATGTCGACGATGGACTGTTAAGAGTCGCCAATTGGTTTTTTAAATGGTTGTACCAACACAACCGAGAAAAGGTTTGCACATTGACCCAATGATGTGACATCATAAACTAAGCCTTTGGTGAAACCGAGATTCATTAGGGTCTGGGGACTTGGTTATGTCGGGGGAAGGTGTTAGGCACCCCCCGACATTCGCGTTACCACGGTGACCGCCTCTTTTCAAGAAACTATTATCTGCATGTGTGTGTGTGGGTCAATGTGCTGTTATTTGGAAGTAGTGTGAGGCCTCGTTCGCACCTATATACACAGGGTTTGAATTTATGTAAAAATTCAATTTTTAGCAAGATATGGCACTGTTGTTTTATAAAAAAGGTTTTTCAAACCCTGATGCTCAATAGTAATTGAGACCTTTTACAATCCCATTTTGTTAAGTGTTTGGCTTGATTGATTTTATTTTACGAATGCGAGGCATCCGTATGAAAATAATATACACAATGATGCCAACTTCCTCGTGGGTATGGAAACCATCTGAGGAAATTTAGACACTCATGAGAATAATTTACAAGTCGCTACAATTTGAAAATGTCCATCACAGAACCGAATCTAGATTCAATAAATTTGAATCTGTGATCACATGATTCTAAAAGCGCCTGAGATACCGCAATTTGTATGAAAGCGATAGCGGTATATATATAAAAAGTCAGAAATATATATATACGAGCAGGATCACCAACCACGAAGCACCTCATGGGGATCGAAATGTAAATAAAGTCATTAAAAGTTATCAACCGCCACGAGGAAACTCCAATGGGACGAAACAAAAATAAAGCTATAATACGGTTGCCGCCACGAAGGAAACTCAAAGCGGATGTAATGTAAATAAAGTCAGAATATCGGCCAACTCGCCACGAAGTAAACTCTGTGCGGATACAAAATGTAAAGAAAGTCATAAAAGCTTTCAACCACCACTGAAGTAAACTCTAGGTAGGACAAAATATATATATATATATATATATATATATATATATAAAAAGCAATAAATGCAATTAGGATGTAAAATCTCGGCTCATCGAACAAAGTCCACTATTACAGTTTATATATATATATATATATATATATATATATATATATATATATAGCTGAGTAAACGCACTGCATCAAGTTCAGGCTCATCGAACAAAGTCCGACTACGCTTCATATATATATATATAAAAGTGAGTAAACGCACTGCATCGAAGTCAGGCTCATCGAACAAAGTTCGACCATAGTTTATATATATATATATATATATATATATATATATATATATATATATATATAAGCACTAAACGCACTCAAGTTCAGGCTCATCAACAAAGTCCGACACACGCTTAATATATAAGTATATATATATATATAGCAAAAAGAAACGCACTGCATCAAGTCTAGGCTCAATCGAGGCATAACTCGATAATGTTAGTCAATAATATATGTATATATATATATATATATATATATATATATATATATATATATATAAAAGACCAAATGAAACCACTGAATAGAAATTCGGGTAAAAGCAAGCAAAACGACTCTCAACGTGTAGAAGGGTGTGTGCAAAGATGAAGAGAAAGACTCTAAAGTGTGTGAGAAGGCTTACAGATGACTGATAAACAAAGCTTCTATATCTTTAGAGTGGGTAAACACTACTTTTGTAGGTACAAAAGGGCTATATATGAGCTCACATGTGTTTAAAAGGGGAAAGTATACTGCATAGGGTGAGTGCAGATCAAATTGGGCAGGGCTTCCTCGCCTTTTTCTCTTGTAAAATGGGCTGCCCAAGCCCTCTATTTATAGGCAATTTAGCCAGTAGGTGTACCAGAGGCAACCCGGGTGGGCCCGGGTTTGTCGAAATCAGTCATCTCAAGATCGTGTACTCGCAATCGTAATGTCCACTCGAACTTTCATAAGTGCAATCCGGGCATCCGTTTGAGGTATACAAGACCTATTTCGGACCGTCGTTGTCGAGAGTTGTACGTTAGCATGGGATTAGAGTTTGTACGAAGTCATTAAAGATGGGACGATGCCCTCTGGTCTTCAAGCTTCAACTTTCATCTGTTACCCCGCACAATAGTCACTCAGGATTGGTTAGTCTTGTGGGACATCGTTGCGTAGAGAATTGATGTGGCATCGTGTTTGACGATATGACCATGTTGCCCCTCACCGGTGTTATCGTCGGATTGGGCTGATAAAGCAGACGTTGCTCAGACTTCGCTTAGATTGGACTGCTGCAATTATTGAAGGTCCTCATTGTCATCTTTGAGGTGTGCCTGTCTTCCCGATGTTATTGCTGGGTTGGTGCAGTGTATCTCGTTGTGAGCACTGAGATTGAAGCTAGTCGCATTTGAAACAAGCATTTCCGGGGTTATCGCCGAAACTATATTCCTTGGGGTTATCACCTAGGTTGGTGGCTATTCCCATGGTTGGGACTGAGTCTGGATACCTCGGGGTTATCTCCGAGATTAATCGGTCTTCTCCGGTGTGTGTTCCGATATTGTATCTGCAGGTCTCGGGGTTAGATCCAAGGTTGAAACCGTTACTCCCAGATTGCGATCCGGGGTTAATGCTGAACTTCCGGTAGTGTCCGGTATGGATTTGGATTATCTTTCAGGGTTCTCTCTAAAAAGACAAATATGTCTTCCTGCAATGTTAGTAACAGTAGTACAGAAAATTTCGAGTGTCTACAGATGCCCCTCTTTATCATACTCATGCATGGCGATGCATGGGTAGGATAAAGAATCCTAGACACTTGAAACGCAACAAGACGAATGTGGTAATATGGGTAGCAAAATGATGTAAATGTATGATGCATGTGTATGGGGTTGTAGCCCAACATGTTAGGGATGATTGCTGGATCCCTGTTGCTTCAACTGGGGATTGGCAATGCTGACCAGATTTGATGTATAAGCCGAATCTATTATGATGTTGATGTTGGAGTTATCACCAAATTCCTGTGTTCTTGATAACGACTTAATCCCGAAGAGGTACCTCTTATGTGAAAGAGATCCGTGGGGATAAATCTTGATCTGTTTAAGGATGTGTATAACATATTCCATCATCTATCCTCCTTGATAACATTGACCTTTCCCAGTTGGTATCGCCAGGACATGTCAAGATTCTGTTGGATTTACTACCAATAGCAAATGCTGTCAGGGATGCCTGACCTTCGTTGACGTGTACTTCACCGACATGTGAATCAATGGCTGAGAAATCCTGTGGGATATACTGTCAAGGCTGCTTGACCTTCGCTAACGTGTGAATCAACGGCTGAGAATCTGTAAGTAGATCGTCAAGGTTGCTTGACCTTCGTCGACGTGTGAATCAACGAAACATTGTGTTGTGACCCCCATCGAGGATATGCTAGGGAATACGAGCAATTGGGTATGAAAACCTCGAATAGCTTTAGAGCACTGATAGGTTTAAACGCTATCGACTGAAATGACGTCAAGATTGCTTGACCTTCGTTGATATGTGTGTCAACGGCTGAGCATGCGTTGTTACTCCCTACGGAGATATACGTTATAACCCACGTCGGGGATCTACTGGGGATGCATGAGTACGTACGCAACTATCGAACCGTTCTCAATGCTTCGATGGGTTTACTTGCCATTGGCTAAAATAACGTCAATGCTACTTGACCTTCGTTGATAGACATGTCAATGGATGAATGTGTTATAACCCCCACCGGGGATTTACGTTGTAACCCCCATCGGGGACTCACGTTGTAACCCCCGTCGGGCACTCACATTGTAACCCCCGTTGGGCACTCACGTTGTAACCCCGCTGGGATTCACGCTTGTAACCCCGTCGGGATTCACATTATAACCCGTCGGGACTCGCGTTAGAACCCGTCAGAAACTCATTTAGGGTAACGACCCAGAGTTGGGTATTTGATTTCCACCAGGAGAGTTCCTCTCTTCACTGACGGAGGCTGGGAGCTCTATTTAGGAGAGCGTGTTATTAGGAGCATCACAGGGGAGATCCGTATACCGATCTTGCCTCCTGCCAGGCGTCATTGGCCCGTATCACAGTCACCCGTCACTGATATCCCATTGTTGGGGGTTGACAATTTTGCATTATCAGAGGGTCCATGTACTCGGGAGACGTTCCAGCGGTGGTGGTCCCCTCGCACTATTGGAGCCCAGTCCCACGCCACACAGTTTATGGGGGATATGGTTATAGGATCTTTGATGATGACGGATTGGGTAGCTTGTGTCTGAGCTCCGACTCATATGACCAAGATTGATAGCTTGACCCGGCAGTTAGATCAGGCACACATATTTATTCGACATTTGGGCAGAGATCCGGCAGAGGCGGAGTCATTTGTTCCTTCCAGCTCAGGCGTTGGCCCCTCAGCCGACCCATTCGGTTTTGCCGGCGCAGATCCTCCTCTTTATAGGCCTGACATCCCTGTTGATAGAGATCCAGTGACCCAGGAGGAGTTACATCAGGTGGACAGGATTGAGGACATAGACATCAAGACCCTGGTCTTCTTCTGATGTATATTCTCGTTATATCTTTTGATAGGCCTCTGTTATATATTGGGTTGCTGTTCCACATTCTCGCTATATCTTTTGATAGGCCTCTATTAGTAGTAGGGCAGCTGTGCCCCATTTCCTTGTATTTGTAGCTGTACAGAGCTGATGTATTAGATGATGATATACTTAGGAATGTATGCACCATTTTTTTTCATTCCCTTTATCATATTACCATCCATTATTTGTTATGCATGTATCATGTTATGCATATGTATGTATGTCCAGAGATATTCAGCATTGACCCCTGGATGGTCTTATGACCACACTACCGCATATATGTCTTCTTGACGCTTAGCCAGATAGATTATACCCCACCATCATTGGTGGCATTGGGTATGCGATCGTGGTGTGATAGCATGTCACCACCAGACAGGGTGACTGTTGATCAATTGCTGTAGTATACCATGATTTTATTGCCTTTTCAGGTTCCTGCAGGGTTTGTAGACTGGATGCTAGAGCATTGGTTACTGGATAGGTAGGTATTCTGATTTAGCACCCATGAGTTGACTCCTACTCTTGAGGAGTATGCACGTTTGACAATGCTGCCTTTAGACAGACCTTGCGTGCATTTGCCTTTGGGAGACATAAGTAGGCGATTCATGACTCTCACAGGATTGCGGCGCAGAGTAGTGTAGGACGAGCTGACATCTAGCCATGTGATATCCCAGCATTTTCTGTATGACAGATTTGGCTCGGAGGATAGCTATTCACGACATTCTGGGGATTTCACCACACTGGAGGACCATTGGCATTTGGCCAGGGTTGATGTACTGATGCTATGCGTACTATCATATGTTTATATGTCACGATATATGGACGAGATAGACATTGGTGTGATCATGGCCGTGATAGCTCTTAGAGAGGGTCGCACCATTGTACCTATGATTGTAGCAGAGACCCTGCGGTTGGCATTCTATTGTTGCATGTATCCTACAGGAGTATTCACTGGGAGTTTGGTCATGTTGTACGTGTGGTTTATGTCACACTTGAGACCAGTTGGTACCCTTACACGACATGGGTATTGCTTCTCCCATGATGTAGCTATGTCATACTCCTTTCAGCCATCGGAGTGTATAGATGCTCTGTCCTGGTCTACATTTTTGGCAGATATCAGAGATCCATTCAGCATATTACCGTGCTCAGGGCTTTGCTCACCATACAGCTTCATTACTCACGCTCCGGGCATGGATTTTCTCCCTCTGGCTGGCTTGAGGGGCGTGACTACTTATCACCCATTGGCTGTGATGTCGCAGTTCGACCAGTTCCAGGATTTCTATCCTTTTGATGGTGCGATAGGTTAGCGTTTAGCTTCTCGATATCTCTCAGCATAGGACCGATCCCGTGTGTATGCCTGTTGGGATCAGCGTGAGATAGCTATTTTTTCTGTCAGTCATCCCGGTTGTTCTGTAGAGTATTTCGAATGAATGGAGATAGAGATTTTATTGGCTGCAGTAGTATCTGCAGTACCAGATAGTGAGTCAGATGATGCAGAGCCCAGGGAGGACATTAATACCTACATCGAGGAGGAGCCCGCTCATTGGGTCGCCAAAGATTTCTTCCTGGATTCTCCTAAGACTAGTACTTTTTGTGATTCAAAGACCCTAAGATGCACTTAGAGCAGAGTCTTCATCTGATGACCTTTGATAGAGATCAGGCTCGATCTATGATGTTGTCTGCCCTTGATGGGAGAGACGCAACTCTATTAGAGAGAGACGAGGCATTAGATCGCAGAGATGCCGCTGTTGTTGAGCGGGACGAGGCCATATCAGCCAGAGATGCAGTGATAGTTAAGCGGGATATTGCTATATCTTTCCGGGATGTAGCCAAATCCACGAGATAATCTCAGCAGTGAGGTCCCTTACCACTGGCATGATCGCAGAGATGAGCACATATATTGATGATCATATGGTCACAATGCAGATGGCTGCAGATCTTTTGGGTCGTGTGGATATTCTCGTACGGGAGACCACAGCTTCGCCTCCGTCTTCTGAGAGGGACGCCATGTTGGGATTGTTAGCTCGCATATACCCTGACTTGTAGATGAGCTGGTATTTACCTGCACAGACTAGCTTAGCCATTTTGTCATGTAAAGTTTATATTGTATATATATCAAATAGCATTATATATATGACAGGGAAATATATTTTTGGATCACTTCCCTTTTAGATATGCCTTGCTATTTGCTTGATATTTTGACTGCTGCTTCAGGGCATGTAGTCTTGATGTATTCTGAATTCCTCCTGGGTGGATGGACATTGAGTTGTCTCTGGATAGTTCAGAATGGATCATCGATCTCTGTGTATCCCTACCATCTTTGGTGTCTTGGGACTTGTTTCTGGATAAAAATGTGGAGAGGAGTGTGGCTTTCCTCTCTAAGATTGATCGCACCACAGATGGTCGCCAATACTTCTATTTAGGAGAAGCCTAGTTAATATCACCTCTTATGGATTGGTGTTGTTCTTCAAGGTATGACCACAGCTTAGATGGTCGCTGAATCTCCTATTTGGGAGGAGTTCAGGTAATTCCATCCCTTTGGTCTGAAGCCAAATGAAACGTAGTGTATTGAAGGATGATCCCAGTACCAGTTGACAAGGGTTTGTGTTTTGGTAGGGGGTGAGATCGCACCATGAATGGCTGCCTACGTACTCCTATTGAAGAGGAGATCAGGTCTGCGTAGTTTGAACCTGGTGTAAGAGGTTCAACGTCAGATATATGGCGACATGGTGTAGGAATGTTTTGGTTGTATTTGTTTTTGTAAGGGTAGAAATGTTTTGTTGTTTTTTTTTTTTATCATGATAGGGCCATATGAAATGGTTGCCTACGTACTCCTATTGAAGAGGAGATCAGGTCGACGTAGTTCGCCCCTCAGGGTGAGAAGAAAAGTGCAATCCCATGTGCAGGTCAGAGTGCGGGGAGGGGAAAGTTTAATCCTAGGTTGAGGATAAACTGCAGGTATGAAAATTTTGATCCCAGATATGGGTAGCCAAACTGCAAACGAAAGAGGTTCAATCCATGGTGGGATGACCTAAATTTTAGGAACGCAGAGGAAAAAGCCAGGCTGCTGGCTTGAAATGTATGTTTCCCTGAGGGGAAAAGTGTAGGAAAGTTGTAAGTGGAAAAGGGTTAAAGAACCGGAATGACTGGTGACCTGATGATTATGCACCAAGGTGTTTGCGAATTACTTTAGACATATTACCGTTTCACGACGTCTGAGTTGATGAGTTGTGGAAATTCATCGCCGTCCATTTCTTGCAATCTGAGAGCACCTCCTGTCAATACTTCTTTGACAACAAACGTGCCTTCCCAGTTAGGAGTGAATTTTCCTTTAGCTTGATCTTGGTTGTCAAGAATCTTCTTCAAAACCATGTCATGCTGTTTAAACTACCGTAGCCGGACTTTTTTGTTGTAGGATCTGGCGATCCTTTGCTGATATAACTGACCATGGAAGATAGCCGCGGTTCGCCTTTCGTCTATCAAAGACAATTGGTGATACTTGTCTTGTACCCATTGGTCTTCATCCAGCTGAGTGTCTATCAACACTCTGAGGGATTCCATTTCAACTTCTATGGGGAGCACTACTTCCATCCCATAGGTTAAAGTGTAGGGGGTTGCCCCAATGGAAATGCGCATTGAAGTTCTGTAGGCTAACAGAGTCAGAGGCAATAGGTCAGGCCAATCTTTGTGGTTGGCGGACATCTTTTGCATAATCTTGATGTTTTTGTTAGCCGCTTCAATAGCACCGTTCATCTTCGGACGATAGATGACAGAGTTGAGATGTTTGACGTGGAATTTACTACATAATTCCTCCATCATTTTGTTATTGAGGTTCTTGGCATTGTCTGACATAATCACCTCTAGATGTCCATATCGACAAACGACATTGTTTCTAATGAAAGCAACGATGACTTCTTTAGTAACCCTTGGGAAAGAGGCTGCTTCTACCCACTTGGTAAAGTAGTCGATCATGGTGAAGATAAATCGATGACCATTACTGGCTTTAGGCTCAATGGGCCCAATAACGTGCATTCCCCACATTGAGAAGGGCCAAGGTGAACTCATATTATGAAGTTCCCGTGGAGGGGTGTGTATAGCATTCCCATGAATCTGGCACTGATAGCATCTCCTAACATGGTCATTGCAGTCAGCTTTGAGAGATAGCCAGTAATGTCCCGTCCTGAGGACTTTCTTGACAAGGAGGGGGCCACTCATGTGGGGGCCACAGACTCCACCATGGATTTCATCCATAAGCCTTTGGGCTTGATCTTTGTCTAGACATCTGAGGAGACCTAGTCCTGCATCTCTTTTGTAGAGGGCATCTTCACTCAGGTAGAACTTCATAGCAAGTCGATGGATCCGCCTTTTCTCAGTGGGTGTAGATCCATCTCGTAGATATTCCTTGATATGCTGATACCAAGGATGTTGGATGGGAGGTAGCTCATCCGATACTTCTCTAACGTAATTCCCATAGGCTGGGGCCTTGTGCAGGGAAATTGCAAAGCTCGGCAAGTGTTCCTTGTCTGATATGCGAATTAAGGAGGCCAAAGTTGCTAATGCGTCCGCAAAGTCATTCCTATTACGAGGAACGTGTAGAAATGAGATTTCTTCGAACTCCAAAGCCATCTTCAAAACCTGCCGATGGTAAGTTAGCAAATGTAGTTCCTTGGTTTGATAGATTCTGGTGGATTGTCTGATTACCAGCTCTGAATCTCCAAGGATAATTAACCGCCTGATGCCCATTGAACGGACAAGTTTTAGCCCCATGAGACAGCCTTCATACTCAGCCGTATTGTTGGTGCTGACAAACTGTAATTTGACGGCAATGGGATACTGCTCCCCCGTATCAGATACTAGAACTGCTCCAGCTCCAGAACCTTCCATATTAACAGCCCCATCAAAATACATCTTCCATGATTGGCGTGTATCGTACTGATGGTGTTGTTGCACTGTCATTACTCCTTCATCGGGGAAATATGTTTCCAAGGGTTTGAAATCCCCTGAAGGTGCGACGGCTAGTTGATCCGCGATTCCTTGACCTTTGATGGAATTTTGAGTCACATATACGTTGTCAAATTGTTGTAAGATCAACTGCCATCTGAACAGCCGACAATTTAACATTAGTTTGTTGAACACGTACTTGAGAGGATCCACGCGGGATATGAGATGGGTTGTGTGACCATGGAGGTAATGTTGTAACCTCATGGAAGCTCATGCTAAAGCACAACACATCTTTTCGATCAGAGTGTACTTGTAATCACTGCTGCTGAACCTTTTGCTGAGGTAATAGATAGCTCGTTCTTGGCCTCTATCGTCCTTCTGTCCCAGCATGCAGCCCATGGCATTGTCACTTATGGATAGGTACATAAACAGGGGAACATCATCCCTGGGTGGCACCAAAACGGGAGCTTTGACTAGTTGTTTCTTGATTGTAAGGAAGGCCTTCTGACACTCGTCATTCCATTTCATGGAGGAGTTCTTCCTTAATAGCTTGAAGATTGGCTTACAGGTTGCTGTGAGTTGGGAGATAAACCTGCTAATAAAGTTGATCCTTCCCAAAAATCCCTGTATTTCCTTTTTTTCCTGAGGAATGGGCATTTATGTGATGGCTCGGATCTTGGCAAGATCCAGCTCAATCCCTTTGTGGCTGACTAGAAATCCTAGCAATTTTCCTGATTTAACACCAAAGGCGCATTTAGCTGGATTCAACTTCAAGTTGTACTTACGCATCCTGTTGAATAATTTTCTAAGATGATCTAGATGGTCATCCTCCTTCCGAGATTTGACAATGATGTCATCCACATAGATCTCGATCTCTTTGTGCATTAAGTCGTGGAAAAGGGCCATCATAGCTCGTTGATAGGTAGCTCCGGCATTGATGAGGCCGAATGACAACCGTCTATAGCAGAAAGTTCCCCAAGGAGTGATGAAAGAAGTTTTCTCACGATCTTCCTCGGCAACCATAATCTGATGATACCCATAAAGCAATCAAAGAAAGGGAGTACATGTCGTATTAAGCAAGATGTTGTCAATGAGAATGTGGATAAATGGCACGGGAAAGCTATCTTTTAAGCAAGCTTTGTTCAAGTCTCGGTAATCCACGCAAACTCGCACCTTCCCTCCAGGTTTAGGCATGGGCACAATGTTGGATATCCACTCAGGATATGTAGACACCATTATGATGCCAGCTTGAAATTGTTTCACAATTTCTTCTTTCACCTTTAAACTGCATTCGTGTTTCAATCGCTTTGAGCTTTTGCTTGATCGCTTAAATCCTTCTTTAATGGGAAGGCGATGAAGGACAATGTCGAGGGACAAACCCACCATGTCTTCATGAGACCATGCAAACACATCCCGGAATTGGGTTAATTAACGTAACCATGTCATTCCGCTGGTTTGGGGTAAGGTCTGAACCAATCTAGATTAACTTAGGGCTTTCTAAGGTTCCGAGATTGAAAGAAGTGGTTTGATCAAGGTTGGGTTTGGGTTTGTCTTTGACCCATTCTTTAATTTCTGGAGGCACCTCAATGTCATCCGGTATGTCCACCAAGGCTGAATTCATCTCTACATCAAAGGTACAATCCTTGTGGAGAAGAGGCACTGTATCAGCAAGTACAGGTACATCTAAATTCAGAGTCCTTAAACAAAATATGCTTTCACTTAGTATATATGAATGCGTTTAATCATACACAGTGTTAGCATATACTGGCAAAATAAACTGTTAATACTGTACAGAAAAGTAAGTAGTTATTATATTTACAGGGCAGAAAGAGTTTCTGCCCGCTTTACCCTTGACGATCAATGCAAGGAATGCTATTCCAATTGGCAAGAGCAAAGTCCGGGTGGACCGCAGTGATGGAGGGATTGTCATCATCCTCCCTGTCCCGAATGATGGCCATTATGTCTGGGCAATCATCGTCTGGGGTGTATTTGTTTGTATGCTCATCATGAACGATGATGCGTATGCCTGACAACATTCAGATGACGTCTTACTTGATTCTTCGTTCCTCTTCTTCCACTACGGGATTTGGAACAAAGATTTCTTTTCCTTTCACCGGTACCGGCTTAGGACATAACATAGCCATTACATTGGCTGGCACCTTTACGGGAGGTTGTGCGGACTCAGAGTTTGAAGGCCTATAAACGCCACATGGTTGAAGCTGAAGGAATCTGCTGATGTTTATAAGGATTCCTGTGACTAGAACTGGCAGAATAGCCTAGCCCAGTTGTTCCAGTTTGCCTGGTTAAGCGAATTGGGTACTTGATACCCTGGCAATCTTTACCCAACCCTTGTCCCAGTTTATGACCCAACGACATCATTTCTTGAGTGACCGACATTACCTCGGCAGAAATCTTGGGTTCGGGAAATGGTGCTCCAATAGTATGGTATTGGGTGTTGCTTATTTCCAAAGCATGAAAACTGACTGGTTCCACATCGGCATTGGCATTGATGAATGGCATGTCTTCGTCTTTGAGAATCTCCTGGTTCAAATTGGATCGTGACTCAAAGCTATTGTTGATAATGTATTTCAACTGTTGATGAAAAGTGGAGGGGACTGCCCCAGCCATATGAATCCATGGTCGTCCCAAGAGCAGGTTATATCCTGAATCTATCTTGAGCACATGGAAACATACGCAGAATGTGTGAGGACCAATTTCGATTGGCAGCTCAATTACTCCGACCGAATTTCGCTGGGCTCCATCAAAAGCTTTGATGATGGTATGGCTACTCCGGGTTCGGATGAAATTGATGTTCATCTTCACCAAGGTAGCATATGGGTAGATATTCAGCGAGGAACCTCCATCTATTAAGACTCCCGCTACCATATATCCAAAGGACAAGACGGCAATGTGCAACGACTTGCAATGACCGGTCCCTTTGGATGGTATTATGTCATCATCAGTGAAGGATATCACATTGTTGTTGAAAATGTGATCAAACAGATGTTGAAACTTTTTCGTATCCACTGATGTCGGGAGATAGGCTTCTTCTAAAACCTTTATCAAGACCTTCCGGTGATTCTCGGAAGTTAGGACCAAGTCCAAAATTGATATTTGTTGTGGAGCTTCTTTCAAACTTAAAACCACCGTAGCTTCATTATGACCCATAGTGCGGAGGAATTTTTTGATCTTCTCCATGGGTATTTTCCCCTTTGATTTGGTGGTAGGATTCATCACCCATTGGGGAAGATACAGTGGATTTTCTTTCGACACTATAGCAGTTGTATGTGAGGTGGATCCTTCACCTTCTCCATAATTCCACAGAACTGTGAGCAAGCTAACAATAGGATATCGTGCTCTGCACGACAAGTTGATTGGCTCGGGAATGGCCACTTTCAAAGGATTGTTGCCTCCCTTGAGTTGAATTGTTGGCATTGCGAGTGATTTGTTAATCCCATCAGTTTCAGTGGATATGACTGCTACCACACTCTTCCACTTAGTAGGGCCTGCATCTTACTTGCACGTAACACAGTGTCGTTATCTGCTAAGCGCAGTACACCACTGTCAATCAGATTTTTTTGGATAAGGTGTCGGAGTGCCCAGCATTCTTCTGTGCTGTGACCACGAAACTGGGAGTGATATTGACATACTCCATCAGAGTTGTACCGTCCTGAACGAGGGTTGATTGGAGGTAGAAGGGAACTGATCCTTCCTTCATTGATTAACATTTGAAGGATTTCCTCCATAGGTTAGCCCAAATAGGTGAATTCCCTTTTGTTGGCGAAATCCCGACGGGCTTTGGCATTTGCTCTCTTTGTCACTTTGTCTTCCAGCATTTCATTTTTTGAAAGTGACGAGGGAATATTCATGACAAGAGGTAGGAGATTGGCATGCTCCTGGCTGATTAACTGACGAGTCATTTGATGCTGATAAGTCACCAGTTCCGCCAATTGTTCAATTTGCTTGCAGAGAGCTTTCATCTTTCGTTCCATTGTGAACTGGAACTTAGCATAATCCCATCTGTCATCACCGTCTTTGATGGCCTGGGAAGAATCACACCTGAAGTTGGAACTCTGTCCATTGCTCCAATTAATCATGTTGACCTCTTCTTCTTTGTGTTGAGGAAGAGGGTTATCTTGAACGTGAGGATGATCTGGTTTAGTGACCACGATCTCTCTGTTGTCTATCAGGTCCTGGATCTTGTGTTTCAAGGCCTAACAATCCTGAGTATCATGTCCAGGTGCCCCGGCATGATAAGCACATTTCCTAGCAGCATTGAAACCCCGTCCATTAGGGCGTGCTGGTGGAAGAAGATGCGTAATTTTCTTCTATGTTGTCAGAAGATTTAAGATGTTCTCGAGGGTATCCCCTAAGGGTGTAAACACTCGAGGGCGTTTAACTTCACCACCTTTTGGTATTGGAGGGTTTGTAGACTGTGTTGGAAAGGGAGTGTAGTTTCTCCTTTGAATAGGCATGTTCTGATGGCCTTTTTGACCCTGTAGTATCAGGGAAACATCTTCTTCTTTCTTTTTATGGACCCTCCAGGAGTTGTTCCCATAATTTCCAGATTGGATGTGATTAGCAACAGCTTTGAGTGCAGCTAGGTCTTGAATCTTTCCTGACTTCAATCCCATCTCAGCCATCTCCCCATGTTTGACCATTTCAGAAAATGGTTTGTCGATGCCGGCTAAAACTCTTTAATAGAAGGGAGCTTCTTGTATGTCTATGAAAGTCATGACCATTTCTGATTCTGTTATGGCAGGACTAACTTAGGCAGCCAGGTGTCTCCACCTCTGAGCATACTCTCTGAAAGACTCGTTAGACTGTTTCTTGATCTTGGTAATTTGATACCGATCAGGAGCCATCTGAGTTTGAAAGCTGTATTGAGTGAGGAAATCATGTGTTAGCTCTTCCCATCTATGGATTTTGGAGTTGTCTAATCTTCTATACCACGAACGGGATTCTCCAGTTAGTGTGACGCCCCCAAAATTAGGTATACATCACCCATCTTGGGTAGTCAGATACATGGTACAGAATTTAAATACAACTTAATACATAAATTGTGAGTTTAAATACAAATATCGTCTACTAGATATTATACAAACTCAAAAAGGAGTCCTCATTACAATTATTATCACACTATTTAACAGAATAGTGAGGACTACTAATGCTATCTTCAAGACCATCACTGCTTTCCCGACTCGTCCCAAATATATTCTCATTTCTGAAGAGAAACGGTGAAAGAAAGGGTGAGCTCAACTAGCCCAAAGAAGAAAATATTATGACTAAGATAATGCGAGAATAAATTATCAATAGTCTTCAACAATGTTAAACCGATAAAATACAATAGACAACCGGTTTAAGCTGCAGTGAATAAGCAATCCATTAAAAGAGTCAAGTAAAAATAAAGTCTACTATCTTTTAGGTTTTAAAAGGTTTTTCATCATTATTATAAATTTGAGACTCGACTTTAATAAATATTCCACATCATCGAATCACCCCCACTTTTCTACTACCAAGGATATTCTTTAGATTATCCGACCACAATTATTCATGCACTACGGGCCAAGAATATTTGTGTATTCATTAATAGTCATGATCATGCCAACAATTGTCCACCAATGCACTACTGACCCTAATCGAGGATTTTTATCACATCATTTGTAACATTACGGTCATGATTCCACCGAATAGTCTCTGGTCATAATCATACCAAGTCCATCTATGCACTACTGAGCCACGTATTGACTTTCAACATAATATAAACATGAGGATGATGACAATGATATAAGAATTCAATAAAACAAGTTCAAGAATTATTTTATCCAGAATTATTAACGTCCAAATTATCAACATGATCTTGTTTTGTAGAGTAAAATTCAAGAATGATCAGGAGAATATTTCCATGAAAAGATACTGGATGAAATGCAAATATCAAGGATATTCCACTAATTTCATGGAGTATACAAGTCAAATTTTTAACCAACTGGGTATAATAAAGAATAGAATAACAAAAGAAATCACCATGCATGCAATAGACCGCAAGGCAGGGTTATTCCAACAGAATAATAAATAACGGAACCAGTCAGAGGCGTAAACGCATGAGCATGGATGTTCCAACAGAATAATAAAGAATGGAACCAGTCCGGCGTAAAACACACGCATGGATGTTCCAACGAATAATAATAAAAACGGAACCAGTCCTGCAAGACACACGCATGTGATGTTCCAATGCGAATAATAATAATAAAGATTTTAACCAGTCCTGTGTAAAACACACATGATGATGTTCCAAATAATAATAATAAAGATTTTAACCAGTCCGGTAAAAAACACATGCATGTGATGTTCCAACGAATAATAATAGAAGAATGTCACCAAGTATATGGTAAACCACGATATCTGAGTTATTCCAATGAATAATAAGCAATGGAATAACAACAGTTCTCTTCATGAATAAGAAAGAATAACACCCTTACTTTTGGTAGGAGATTGAATCTTTAAAGCGATGTAGTAACAAAATACTCTTCTTCTTTCTCTCTTATTCTCTCTATACTTTCTCTCTATAGCTTGAATGAATTAAGTGAAAAATAATGAAGCCTTAGGCATCTATTTATAGAAGATTTCTAGCTTAGCACCGCCGTGTGAAAAGGCAAGTGGCTTGACGACTAATGATGTGAAAAGAAAAGTGGTTTGACGCCAAGTAATGTGAAAACGACAAGTGGTTCGGCGCACAGAATGTGAAACAACAAGTGGTTCGACATCCGGTAAAGGTAATTACTATTAACAAAGGTAAATACTATTGACGAAGGTAAATACTATTCACAAGGGTAATTACTATTGATGAAGGTAATTACTATTGATTTAAGGTAAATACTATTCACAAGGGTAATTACTATTGACGAATGTAATTACTATTGATTTAAGAGACTCTTAGATGATGACATATATGAGCCCCCCACAAAATAATCAAACTTACCACAAATCATTTTATTTTTCATCAATACATATTTAATCTTTCAACAATTATTAATCATTTATAACTTGTCGTCTCAATTATTAATTTAATACTATAACATATTATACGATGATGATCTTGTGACAATAATTGAATCAATAATATAAGAGATATGATGCGTGAATTCTTTGTAGCAATAATTGAGCATAAATTGAGTGACTTCTCACGTAAGCATCAATAATCAATGTCGTGTGTAGCTACTATGCAACCACGCCAGACATCTTGTACTTTTACCAAGGTAGTTCAACAGCTTTTAATGGTAACACCTCCGCCAAGTATTTTTATAAAATATTTTAGTCGTTTTCTCATCCGACAATAATTACATTGTGGGGTCCACCAATGATTGAGTAGTTGTACGAATATTCCCTAACAAAAAGAATATTCCCGACCAAACGAATATTTTATAACAACTTGCATACTTTGAAAAATTTATAAATATTACCCACAACTATAACATTATATCAAATTTATTCCATAATATTCAAAAATAAAATTTATAGAAAAATTCATCTTTATTTATAAAAGTTTGGGGTCTTACAACCTCCCTTCTTATGAAATTTAAGCCCTCGAAATTAGGGTACGACTGTATGTCAAGAGGTAAGGATACCTTGATTTCATTTCGCATTCTAACTCCCAAGTCATTTCCTCAACATCGTGGTTCCTCCACAAAACTTTGACTTGAGGTATAACCTTGGAGCGTAGAATATGTTCCTTCTTATCCAAAATTTGAACAGGAACCTCTTCATACGTCAAATCTTCCGCTATTTCGTCCGGTTCTAACTCAATAATATGGTTCGGGTCTTTCACATATTTACGTAACATATATATGTGAAAAACGCGTTATGAACACGAGACATATTTGGCAGTAAAGTGAGTCTATAGGCCCTGATTTCCTACTCGATCGAGGATTAAAATGGACCGATGAATCGAGGATTAAGTTTTCCTCTCTTTCCAAATCTTGTAACTCCTTTCCATGGAGCAACTCTTAACAACACACGATCTCCTATATCGAATTCCACGTCCTTTCGATAAAGATCGGATAACTCTTTTATCGATTTTGTGAGGTTTTTATACGTTGTCGGATCGTTTGAATCTTTTCCGTAGTCATACGTACCAACTCCGGTCCCAACAACGTTGCTTCACCCACCTCATCCCAAATCTTTGGAGAGCGACACTTTCTTCCATACAACGCCTTGAATGGAGCCATGCCAATACTTGCTTGATAAGCTGTTGTTGTGGAAAACTCCACCAATGGTAAGAACTTGTCCCAACTTCCCTTGAAATCAAGGACATAGAGTCTTAATAGATCTTCAAGAGTTTGAATAGTCCTCTCCGATTGTCCGCCTGCCTCTTCGAGGATGATATCTTGAAGCTAAATCGTAAGTCTGTGCTTATAGCTTTTTGCAAACTAACCCAAAATCGTGAAGTGAATCTTGGGTCTCGATCGAAACTATGGATACCGGCATACCATGCGATCTTACAATCTCGTTTATGTACATCTGACGAGCAAGACGTTCAAGTGTATAAGTTTCTCGTGTCGGTAAGAAATGAGCGGACTTGGTCACTCTATCAACAATGACCCAAATCGCATCAATGCCTTGAGAAACCTTAGGAAGGCCGTGAACGAAATCCATGGTAATGTGCTCCCACTTCCATTCCGGAATATCAAGTGGTTGCAATGGACCTTTTGGTACTTGATGCTCCGCTTTAACTCGTTGACAAGTTAGACACCTTGAGATAAACAAATTATCTCTCTCTCTTCATATTGCTCCACCAAAATGTATGGCGAATATCATGATACATTTTGGTACTCCCGTGATGGATTGCAAATGGTGTGTTGTGCGCCTCCATCATGATATTATACTTTAAGTCGTATCATTAGGAACACAAAGTCCGGAGTTGACTCAAGTATTCCTTCTTCATCGATTCTTGCTTCCTAGCGATAGCACCTTCTTGCACTTTCTTCCTCATATGCATCAGCTCCAGGTCTGTAGCTTGAGCAGCTTTAACTTTATTGATTAAAGTCGGTTCTACTCGTATACTCGCTATCATCACATGTGTCTCTGGAGTCTTTAACTCTATCTCCATTCTTTTCAAGTCACACAAAATGGGCCTTTGCGTTGACAATATCGCACTCGTACTTGCATATGATTTTCTACTCAATGCGTCAGCTACCACGTTCGCTTTTCCAGGATGGTATTGGATGGTATGATCATAATCTTTCAACAGTTCAAGCCAACGTCGTTGTCGCATGTTGAGTTCCTTTTGAGTGAAGAAATATTTGAGGCTTTTATGATCCGTAAAGATCTCTACTTTCTCCCCATACAAGTAATGCCTCCAAATTTTAAGTGCAAAGACAACAGCTGCCCACTCTAGATCATGAGTAGGATAATTCCTCTCATATTCTTTGAGTTGTCGCGAGGCATAGGCTATAACTTTTCCATGTTGCATAAGAACACATCCCAACCCTTTTGCTGAGAATCATCAGTAGATGACAAATCCTCCGAGCCGGATGGTATTGTCGAGCAGTCTTTGAAATAAGTCTCCTCTTGAGTTCTTGAAAACTCTTCTCACATTCTTCGCTCCAACCGAACTTTGTATCTTTCCAAGTCACCGAGTCGATGGAGTAGCGATTCGAGAAAATCCTTCCACGAATCTCAGATAATAACCAAATTAAACCGAGAAAGCTACGTACTTCGGTCACTGATTTAGGTTGTTCCCAGCTTTGAATAGCTTCAATCTTTGCTGGGTCAACAGATATTCCATGACTTGATACCACGTGCCCAAGGAATGCTACTTCTTCAAGCAAGAACTCACATTTCTTCAACTTGGCATAAAGCTTATATTCACGAAGCTTTTGGAGTGTCAGCCTCAAGTGTTGCTCATGATCTTCACGGCTTTTGGAATAAATAAGGATG
Organism: Panax quinquefolius; assembly: GCA_020205615.1. Classification (NCBI taxonomy): domain Eukaryota; kingdom Viridiplantae; phylum Streptophyta; class Magnoliopsida; order Apiales; family Araliaceae; genus Panax; species Panax quinquefolius. The sequence goes on from CM035151.1 coordinate 76,039,939, forward strand.
TCATCAATAAAGACGACCACAAAGTGATCTAAATATTCCTTGAATACTCGGTTCATCATATCCATGAAGGCGTGAGGGAGCATTAGTCAATCCAAAGGACATGACTAGGAATTCATAATGCCCGTCTGGGAGTTACGGCCCGCCTTTGGAATGTCGGCGGTTCTAATCTTCAATTGGTGATATCCTAACGAAGATCTATCTTTGAAAAGAATTTGGCTCCTTACAATTGGTCAAACAGTCATCAATACGTGGCAATGGATACCTATTTTTGATGGTGACATGATTCAATTCCCGATAATCAATACAAAAGTCGCATACTCCCATCTTTCTTCTTCACGAATAGAACAGAGCACACCCTACCTGAGAAGTACTAGGATGAATAAAGCCAATGTCTAACAATTCCTGCAGTTGGGTCTTTAACTCTCAAGTTCAATAGGAGCCATTCGATATGGGGCTTTGGAAATAGGTTTTGTACCGGTTCAAGGTCGATACAAAATTCAATTTCACGCCTGGGGTAGGCCAGAAGTTCTTCGAGAATACGTCGGAAATTTATTAACAATAGAAATATCGTTCAAAACCCGACGTATTTTTGTTTAAATCGTGACGTGAGCTAAGAAAGCTTGACATCCGCTTTTCAATAAACGAATAGCTTTATGGCTTGAGATGACCGTGATTGATTTTAATGGTTTGGTCGTTTGAATTAGCATAATAGGTTGATTAGGAATATGAAAGCTAACAACCTTACGAAAACAATCAATTTTTGCATGATAAGTAGTTAACCAATCAATCCCTAGAATCACGTCCAAATGCAAGTATTTTTAATGAAATAAGATCGACGGGTAATGTGAGGTACCGATTTGAACCAAACAAGACTTATAAGCGATGGATGTAATGAAGGTTTCTCCCAACGGAGTTTCCACAGATAAGTCAAAGTCTAATTTCTCCGGAGTCAAATTTAATCGATGAGCGCAAGTAGGAGAAATAAAAGAATGGGTAGAACCGGTATCAAATAAAGTATAGACTTCATTAGAGTTTATGATAAGCTTACCCGTGATGACCTCATTCGGATTCCTTGCTCTTTGGGAGGTCACAACAAACGCCTCTCCTTGCACTTCTGGGTTTTGAATTTTCTGGGATGGCCTTTGGTGCCTCCATCCTAGCTGAATTTGTCTTCGATAAACGACAAAATCGAGCTAAGTGACCTTCTCTTCCACAATTATAACATGCTTTGACTGAATGACATGACACAGTTTGATGATGTGTCCCTCTCCTCGCATTTGAAGCATATGATAGGTGGTCTTTCTCCTTCCTTAACAATGGGTCTTTGGTCTTGACGTCTTTCCATCATTGTTGAATCTCCGTTTCTTGAAATGTCCATTCTTATTGTTTTGGCCTGATTACCACCGAAAGTGGTTACCATATCTCGCTTTATTGATTCCCTCAAGCTTGTTGTCACCACTTCGATGACTACTCTCATTTGGTATTATAATTTTGCCGTACTCTCTTTTAGTTGCGTTAACTCATTATCGCGCTCCACTAATCGAGCCTGCTTACAACATCTCGAATACAAACACGGTTTATGAGAAATAAGATATTGACGTATCTCCGCTTCAAACCTCTTAAAAACATTCGCCAATCTCTCTTCATTATCCACCAAGTGGGACGTACGAACCGTGATAACTCCGCAAATTTTGCCTCGTATTGCGACACGGTCATATTGTTTTGTTCCAACTTGATAAACTCCACATCCTTCATGTGGCGAATACTTTCGGGAAAGTATTTGTCGTTGAATGCGACTCCCTGGAACTTCTCCCAAGATATCTTGATCTGACAAGAAGTTGAGTACGTTTCTGGATTCCCACCAAGAATCTGCCTCTCCGCATGAACATAAAAGCGGCAAGGGGAACCTTTGCTCCTCGGAGCATCCCAAGACATCAAATATCTTGGTAATCTGCTTTATCCATGCTTCCGCCAAAGTGGTTTTGGCTCTCCCTTAAACTCCGGTGGTCCCAGCTCCTTGAATTGTTTAGCGGTGACCGCCTTGAGAGTTTTCCGTGTTTCCACCTACGTTTTGGGCAGAGTCGCTCTCGCCATCGTTGTTGCATAAATTGCATAAAGCCTCCGAACATTTGATCATTCATCATTTGGTCAGTGTTGTTGTTTGCATGAGGATTGTCGCCTTCCTGATGCACATTATCCTGATTATTGATATGTGGTGAATCAACGATCGCCTACGCTCCATTGCTATTCTCAACATTCTCAGATGTCATTTTCAGATACTGCCACAAAACAAAAGGTTAATTGACATGTAACAAATTATCCCTATCTTCCGACCAACCAATAAAATAGCACATAAACTTAGGTAGGTCATACTAGCGAAGGTATTCCGTCTCTCCCCCTCCTAGTACTATTCTCACATCTTAGCCAGGATCATATCCCTAAGCTCGATACCAACTGTGACGTGCCCAAAATTAGGTATACATCACCCATCTTGGGTAGTCGATACATAGTACGTAAATTTAAATACAACTTAATACATAAACTGTGAATTTAAATACAAATATCGCTCTACTAGATATTATACAAACTCAAAAAGAGTCCTCATTAAAATTATTATCACACTATTTCACGAGAATAGTGAGGACTACTAATGCTATCTTCGGGACCATCACTCGCTTCCCAGGCTGCGTCGGCTATATATTCTCATTTCACGAAGAGAACGAAGAAAGAAAGGGTGAGCTCAACTAGCCCAAGAAGAAAATATTATGACTAAGATAATGCGAATAAATTATCAATAGTCTTCAACAATGTTAAACGATAAAATACAATAGACAACCAGTTTAATCTGCGATTGGAATAAGCAATCCATTAAAAGAGTCAAGTAGAAAATAAAGTCTACTATCTTTTAGGTTTTAAAAGGTTTTTCATCATTGTTATAGTGAGACTCGACTTTAATAAATATTCCACATCATCGAATCACCCACACTTTTCTACGACGATGATATTCTTTAGTATCACGACCACAATTATTCATGCACTACGGGCCAAGAATATTTGTGTATTCATTAATGGTCATGATCATGCCAACAATCGTGTCCACCAATGCACTACTGACATCGAGGGATTTTATCACATCATTTGTAACATTACGGTCCATGATTACAAGAATAGTCTCTCGTCATAATCATACCAAGTCCATCTATGCACTACTGAGCCACGATGACTTTCAACATAATATAAACATGAGGATGATGACAATGATATAAGAATTCAATAAAACAAGTTCAAGAATTATTTTATCCGGGAATTATTAACGTCCAAATTATCAACGACATATCTTGTTTTGTAGAGTAAAATTCAAGAATGATCGGAAGAATATTTCCATGAAAAGATACTGGATGAAACGCAAATATCAAGGATATTCCACTAATTTCATGGAGTATACAAGTCAAATTTTTAACCAACTGGGTATAATAAAGAATAGAATAACAAAAGAAATCACCATGCATGCGATAGACCGCAGACGAGTTTATTCCAATGAATAATAAATAACGGAACCGAGTCCGGAAAAGCGCATGCAGACGGGATGTTCCAACGAGAATAATAAAGAATGGAACCAGTCCCACGTAAAACACACGAATGTGATGTTCCAATGAATAATAATAAAGATTTTAACCAGTCCGTTTGTAAAACACATGAGATGGGATGTTCCAACTGAATAATAATAAAGACGGAACCAGGTCCGGTGTAAAACACACAGACAGGATGTTCCAACAAAATAATAATAAAGATGGAACCGAGTCCTAGTAAAAAACATGCAGACGGGATGTTCCAATGAGAATAATAGAAGAATGTCACCAAGTATAGGGTAAACCACGTATCTGAGTTATTCCAATGTAATAATAAGCAATGGAATAACAACAGTTCTCTTCATGAATAAGAAAGAATAACACCCCTTACTTTTGGTAGGAGATTGAATCTTTGCGCGGTGTAGTAACAAAATACTCTTCTTCTTTCTCTCTTATTCTCTATACTTTCTCTCTATAGCTTGAATGAATTAAGTGAAAAATAATGAAGCCCTAGGCCTCTATTTATAGAAGATTTCTAGCTTAGCACCGCCGTGTGAAAAGGCAAGTGGCTTGACGACTAATGATGTGAAAAGAAAAGTGGTTTGGCGCTCAGAATGTGAAACGACAAGTGGTTCAACGCCTGTAATGTGAAACGACAAGTGGTTCGACGTCTAGTAAAGGTAATTACTATTAACGAAGGTAAATACTATTGACGAAGGTAAATACTATTCACAAGGGTAATTACTATTGACAAATGTAATTACTATTGATGAAGGTAAATACTATTCACAAGGGTAATTACTATTGACGAAGGTAATTACTATTGACGAAGAGACTCTTAGATGATGACATATGAGCCCCCCACAAAATAATCAAACTTACCACAAATCATTTTATTTTTCATCAATACATATTTAATCTTTCAACAATTATTAATCATTTATAACTTGTCGTCTCAATTATTGATTTAATACTATAACATATTATCTGAGATGATCTTGTGACAATAATTGAATCAATAATATAAGAGATATGATCTGCGAAGAATTCTCATGTAGAATAATTGAGCATAGGCGGTGACTTCTCACGTAAGCATCAATAATCAATCTTGCCGTGTCTTCTTGTATGCAACCACGCGACATTCTTTGTACTTTTACCACCGTAGTTCAACGGTTTTAACGGTAACACCCGTAGTTATTTTTATAAAATATTTTTTCGTTTTCTCAATCCGACAATAATAATTACATTTGTAGGGGTCCACCAATGATTGAGTAGTTGTGCGAATATTCCCTAACAAAAAGAATATTCCCCAGACAAACGAATATTTTATAACAACTTGCATACTTTGCAAAATTTATAAATATTACCCACAACTATAACATTATATCAAATTTATTCCATAATATTCAAAAATAATATTTATAGAAAAATTCATCTTTATTTATAAAAGCTGGGGTCTTACAGTTAGACTCTTTTGGAATAATTGTATTCTGAGCTTTTCGTCCTCTGCATAAGATCCAAGTTCTCCAATTAACACTTTTAAATGTGTATAAGGATCTCCTAACCCGTCATATTTTTCAAAGTCAGGAGTTTTAAATTTTTCCAGATAATGAACCCGGGGAAAAATACACAGATCAGCATATGAAACACTCCCGTGTGTTCCAATTCCTTTGATAGCATGAAGGGTCTCTTCCATTTGGAGGACTTTCTTTTTGATGTCACCAGTGTCTGGATCTCCAGTGGGATGGGCAGCATCATGAGTCTTGTTGGTCGTATCCAACTGTGGTTGAGGTATGATAATAACCGAGATTTCCCCTTGTGTGGAGGATTCAGCATGTACGGGTATTTTCTGACCCTGTGTAGACTGGTGTAATTCTTTGAGTAGAACAACCAAATCTATAATTTGTTTGCTTAATCCGTCGAATTCTTTGCGAGAAACTGGATTAAGTTCAGTCTGGTCGGATGACGACATGATTGACTGTAGGCCTGTTGCCTTTTTGGACTTTGACCGGGTAGTAGGTTTGATTGATTCCCTGAAAAAGACTTACATAGTTTAGTCTTTAGGGAATGTATGTAATAACATGCTATGTGATGTGTCCATTTTAGGAATTTTATCCCTTATAACGGTGTCATCACCGCTTATAGTATGTTAATATGTATGTGTACACATTTCTTCATATTTCTCATTACATGGAGATAGATATGGAATGAAATTACAAGTAATTGTGTTTACAAGTAATTGAAATGAGAGCATGAAGAGACTTTCCTCCGCTTTGGATTTATCGAGGTCACCCTATCTTAGGTTACTCTCGCGGCTTTTTGGCATGAAGGTTCCCAAATCATCGCAATCTACTAGACGGGAAGTTAATCCGGTCTTTCAACTGGGAGCGAATTTGGGTGGTGCCTTTCCGAGCCTCGAGAATTAGTCTTCTCACGAGTCCAGTAATCAAACACCGACGGGATAGCCTCCTGGTGGAGGGACCACACAACATACATTCACATACATTGCATCTCACCATATGAAAATGATGATATGTGTGAAGCACTAATATCACAAGCAGATATGGTACGAAGCACTAATATCACAAGCAGTTATGGTGCGAAGCACTAGCATCACGAACAGTTATGGTGTGAAACACTAAGTGCAATAAGGAAATGCATTCGTACACATTCATCAAAATGTAAATGTAACATCCACACACAAGTAGATAATTGTTTTGAAAAGATTGTAATAGTGGCTTAAGTCCTCTTATTGGATTCCCCAGCAGAGTAGCCACCTGTCGACGTCGGGATTTCTGGATGTCCCTTTCCGTTACTTGTTCTTTGGTGTTCTCATTTTAGGTGAGATTTGTTTAAAAAAACAAGTGAAAAAGGTCCGACATGTATAATGTCGACGATGGACTATTAAGAGTCGCCAGTTGGTTTTTTAAATGGTTGTACCAACACAACCGAGAAAAGGTTTGCACATTGACCCAGTGATGTGACACTGCTAAATGGGTCGGTGAAACCAAGATTCATTAGGGTCCGGGGACTTGGTTATGCGGGGGGAAGGTGTTATAGGCACCCCCTATGACAACCCCAAAATAGGTATACACCACCCATTCTGAGTCGCCAAATACATGGTACAGAAAACAACTACAACTTTATTACAACAATTGTCGTGCAAAATACAACAACATAAATGCTGTAAGTTTTGATACAAATATATACCAACTATGACTCATGTCCCAACCTTGGATAGCACGTCACAATGACACCTTGTATGATAGTGGCAAAACACCCTTCCAACAATGGGTTCGCCTCACCCTAGTTGATTCACCAAATATAACTACTAAATGATGTATACAACACATTTTTCTATGCTGTTTAGGGAGAATCTCCACAGCTAGAGACCACCATTCTATTCCCCTATTATCCCCGCTCGACCCAGCTACACTCTTATTACCTGAAAGGAATTGTGAAGCAAAAGGGTTAGCACAACTAGCCCAGTAAAGAATATCATGACTAAAGATAATTAAATTATCAATAGCCTTCATCAATAATAAATCAGAGATTTAGAACATATGGTAGATGATAAAACTTTTCAACCATAGTTACAGCGGAACGAGCAATCCATTAGAAGAGTCAAATAGACCATAAAGTCTATTATCTTTTCCATGTTAAAAATCCACCAATAATGTTTTATCCCTGTAACATCAATCAACAGTTCTGGTCCACAATTATATGAATAACTCATAATCATAATTGTGATTTTAAATTCCTCTTCGCATCCAGGACGAAGATAATTTTCATCACATGTCTTTACCTGAAACATCAAAGATCATGGTTATACCAAATCACAGTTCATGTTCATAATCATACTAATAAATTCATATTTGCACTACGGGCTAAAGATATTCAACAACAGACCATCTTTGCACTACAGGCCAAAGATATTCAACAACAGTCATCTTTGCACTACGGGCCAAAGATATTCATCAATAATTCATCTTTGCACTACAGGCCAAAGATATTCCTCAATGCACCATCTTTGTACTACTACGCCAAAGATATTCAACAACAGTCATCTTTTTACTACTACTACAGCCAAAGATATTCCTCAACAGCTCATATTTGCACTACAAAAGCCAAATATATTCATCAACAGCTTCATTTTTGCACTACAGCCAAATATATTAATATCTCAAAGAAATATATAATCATTTCAAAATTTATATAAACAATAATTATAACCATGTTGATCATTTCACCTTTGCACTTAAGCTAAAGATATTCAATTATAAATTCAATGGTCATGATCATACCAGTCAACAATTCAACTTTGCACTATTGGCCAAAGGGAACCCATAGTCATGATCATACCAAAAATCTACCCATCTTTACACTCAAGTCAAAGAGAAATATCATCATTTGGGATATAAAAATGTTATATATAATAGTAAAATCAATATAATCAAAACATCTAGATTTAATCTCAAGAGTAATATTCATAAATCAACTATAATTTGGTTAGAAAAAGAAACCAATTTTGTCATGAATAGTAACTCGTGAATAGTAACCCATGAATAGTAACTCATGAATAGTAATTCGTGAATAGTAACTTCATGAATAATAACTCGTGAATAGTACTCAGTATTCGTACATAAAGATCTTAGTATACATAAAAAATGCCATATATATGAATAATTAATCGTATCGTGAATAATGTCGTATATGTGAATAGTAACCCCAGAGCACACAAAAGGTAGAACTTCCACAATAAAATCCATACCAATATTTCGGTATAATGATATTGAAAGAATAACATCATTCTGAAAAAACATCCCTTACTATCCCTTACCTCAAAAAAAAGCAAAGACTTCCATTGGATATCTGATATATGACAACAAGGAAACTTACAGCGATGAATAGAAACTCACCAAGTATCTAAATACTCACAAAATACACTAGATAATCTAGAGAGAAAAAGAGAGAAAACTTATGAATCCTGGTGTGATTTTCAATTCTAACTTAGTCCTCTATTTATAGGAAAATGTTAGCACGTCGAAGCAGACTTGACCTGCTACCTGATGGCTTTACCTGCTACTATTCCATCCACCAAAAATCAGCCATTTTCCCCAACAACCAAAAGTGGGGCCCACCCATTTCTAGAATTTTCTACCAAAATCATTTATAAACCTAATTTCCAAATCAGTCACCTCTTAAAATTCATAACAAATCATACGTTCATTTTTAACGGTTCAAAATTTGTGGACATATACTCAACTTATATATGTATAACATATCCAAAAATCACAACGATCCAACGGTCAGATTAAAAATTATAACTCACAATAAAGCTGTAAGAACACTGATTTGATCTTTTAATACCTCCAATCCGACAAAATACTGATAAAATACCTCAATATTAAATCCTTCATTTATAACCACATAAATAAATCCATCATTTATATCCACATCAAATAAATATTTTCATATCATATAAATCAATAATTAATTATTCACAAATAATATTACAGAATCATATTTATGACAATCAGGCCGTTCCCAGGAAAGAGGGGGCTTTCCGATTAGGATTTTTCCTTACCGGCGCGCAATTAGGTGACCAAATCTTTCCTTGACAGAACTTTCTAGACATTACCAATAATGTTATCTAATAATATTATTCAAATAATATGAATTATTGATCTGATAATGGAAAATACTGTGCAGTGACAATTATTGAAACAACAATAATATAAAATATCAACGCAACAATTATTGAATCAATAAAATAAAATATTGAGCAAGAATTATCGTAACAATTATTGAGTAGTGCCTTCTTACGTAAGAATCAATAAATCAAAAATCATGCAAAACAAAACCGTAATACTCTTGTGTTACCACGCGTATTCATCGTATTTTAACCACCGGTATTCCAACAATTAACGGTAACAACTACGCCAAGATTATTTATAAAAACTCAAATTTGTCATTTTTTCATCCGATGCTTATTACATTATGGGGCCCACAAATTATCGCGCCATCGCATTTAAATATTTCCCCGACATAAAGAATATTCCACGACTAAACGAATATTCCCCGACAATAATAAATATTTTATAACCACTTGCGTATTTTGAAAAAATTCATATATTACCCTTAACTTTAACCTTTTATTAATTTAACTATTTACTGAATAATAAAATTGAATACTTTTATTTCATAAAATTCGGGGTCTTACAATCTCCTTTCATTATGAAATTTCGTCCTCGAAATTTACGTACCTGGTATTTCAAGAGTTGAGAATACCTTGCTTTCATTCCAGATTCCATCTTCCCTGTCCTCATGATTTCTCCATTACTCATCTCCTGTATTTCAGATATCATTCTAGAATACAGCTTCAAAACAAGGGTTACTTGAACAAATTAACATATCACATAATATCCCCATATTCTGACTGACCAACAAATAAACTTAGGTAGGACATACTAGCGAAAGATTTAGTCATCTCTCCTCTCCTAGTTATATTCCCCGATCTCCGCCAGAAACCATATCCCTAAGCTCTGATACCAAATGTGTGACGCCCCCAAAATTAGGTATACATCACCCATCTTAGGTCGCCAGATACATGGTACAAAATTCAAATACAACTTACTAATACAACTGTCATGTACAATACGACAAAACATAAACTGTGAGTTTGAATACAAATATTATCTACTAGAGATTATACAAACTCAAAAGGAGTCCTCATTACAATTATTATCACACTATTTTACAGAATAGTGAGGACTACTAATGCTATCCTCTGGACCATCACTCCGTTCCCCGACTCGTCCCAGCTATATTCTCATTTCCTGAAGCGAACAGTGAAAGAAAGGGTGAGCTTAACTAGCCCAGCAAGAAATATTATAACTAAGATAATGCAGAATAAATTATCATTAGTCTCCAACAATGTTAAACTGATAAAATATAATAGACATCAAGTTTAACTGCAATGGAACAAGCAATCTATTAAAAGAGTCAAGTAGAGAATAGAATCTACTATCTTTTATGATTTAAAAAGTTTTTCATCACTTTTATCGCTGAGACTCAGCTCAATAAATAATCCACATCATTAAATCATCCCTGCACTACAGCCAAGGATATTCTTTAGTATCACGGCCACAATTATCCATGCACTACGGGCCAATAATATTTGTATATTCATCAACGGTCCTGATCATGCCATAAAATAATTCATCTTTGCTCCCTTGGCCGAAGAGAATCCATAGCCATAATCATACCAAAAACTGTCCATCAATGCACTACGGTCCAATGAGGACTTTTAATTTTCACATCATTTGTAACATTACGGTCATGACTATACCGAATAATCCCTGGTCATAATCATACCAAGTCCATCTATGCACTACAGGCCACAGATGACTTTCAACATAACATAAACATGAGGATGATGACAATGATATAAGAATTCAATTAAACAAGTTCAAGAATTAATTTATCCATGAACCGATAACGTTCAAATTGTCAACATGATATCGCTTTTTGTAGAGTAAAATTCAAGAATGCTCGTAAGAATATTTCCATGAAAATCTTTGGATGAAGCGCAAATATCAAGGATATTCCACTAATTTCATGGAGTATAGAAGTCAAAATTTTAATCAATCGAGTATAATACCGAATGGAATAACAAAAGATATCACAATGCATGCGGTATTGCATGATATCGGTTATTCCAACGTAATAATAATAACGGAACCAAAGTCGGTTGAAATTCACAATCGATGGGATGTTCCAATAGAATAATAAATGCGAATAATAAATGATGGAACCAGTCCGACGCGTATAGCATGCAATAGGATATTCCAATGAGAATAATAAAGACAGAATAATAAAGAGCGGAACCAGTCCCACCGTAAAGCATGATGCAGGATGTTCCAACGGAATAATAAAGATGTAATAATAAAAGAATGTCACCAAGTATAGGGTATTCAAGCGTGTATACAAAGTTATTCCAACGTAATAATAAAGAAATGGAATAATGTAAGTTCTCTTCGTGAATACAAAAGAATAATATCCCTTACCATAAAATAATACTTGATATAAGAGTAGTGAAGTAGCGAGAAACTTTTTTTCTATCTCTCTATAGTCTCTCTCTATAGTTTCTCTCTAGAGTTCAAATGAATTCGTAAGAAAATAATGAAGGAATGAGCTTCTATTTATAGGAAAATGGAATGCATAAGAACTAATCCATGAATGGTCCAGATTGATTTACTTTAATCGACGGTCCATATTTAAAGAAAAATCTTTTAAATAAAATATAATATATTCTATTTATATAAAAAGATTTTTACTATTCAAACACTATCTTGGGCACTATGCAAACACTATGCATAATAAAATATAATATATTCTATTTATAGAATAACTTTAATAAAGTATTCATTTTATATAAAAAAGATTTTACTATGCAAAACACTATGCATAATAGAATATAATATATTCTATTTATAGAATAACTTTAATAAAGTATTCGCTTTTATATAAAAGATGTTTCTGTTTTATTACGTTAATAATACGAATAAAACAAAACTTCTAAATCAACAATAATTGAATCAAATAATGTGAGATACTATGCAACAACTATTATAGCAATAATTAAACAAAACTGAGTGACTTTTCACATAAATATCAATAATCAATACCGTGTGCTACTATGCAACAACACGTATTACTGTACTTTTACTACCGAGTAGTTCAACAGTATCAACGGTAAAACTTCCGCCGTTATTTTCAATAAAATATTTTTGTCATTTTCTCAATCCGACAATAATTTTGTTGTGGGGTCCACTAATGATTGTGACGTCGTACGAATATTTTCTGTTTAAAACGAATATTCCCCGACCAATCGAATATAATATGACAACTTGCATACTTTGCAAAATTTATAAATATTACCCACAACTATAACATTATCTCAAATTCACACCATAATATAAAAAAAATTATTTCGAGAAAATTAATTCTTTATTCATAAAATCTGGGGTTTCACAATCTCCCCTCGTTATGGAATTTTGCCCTCAAAATTTACGTGCGCACACGGTATCTTAAAACGGTGAGGATACCTTAACTTCATTTCGATTCTAACTCTTGAGGTATAACCTCTTGAGTGTTGGATACGATTCTTCTTATCCAAGATTTTAACACGAGATCTCATACGTTAAATCATCCGCTATCTCGTTCGATTCTAAATTAATAATGTGGTTCGGGTCATCCACATATTTACGTAACATTGATACGTTAATAACGTTATGAGCACGCGACATACTTGGCGGTAAAACGAGTCTATAAGCCACAGCCCTACTCAATCGAGGATTTCAAATGGGCCAATTAAATCGAGGGTTGAGATTTCCTCTCTCTTGAAAGAACTCTTGCTTCTAGAATAACGCCTCTTGATCCTTCTTCTTCACATTCATCAGATTCGGGTATGTAACTTGAGCGTCTTTAACTTTATCGATTAAAGTCATTTTTACTCGTATATTCGTTATCTTCACGTGGGTCCCTAGAGTCTTTAACTCTATCTTCATCATTTGCAAGTTATACGAAATGAGTCTTTGTGTTAACAACATCGTACTTGTAAACGCATACGATCTTCTACTCAACACGTCAGCTACCACGTTCGCTTTTCCACGATGATATTGAATGGTACGATCGTAATCTTCAATAGCTCGAGTCAACGTCTTTGGCGCATTATACGTTCGTTTTAGTTGAAGAAATATTTGAGGGTTTAAGAAATGGGTTTTGTATTGGTGTCAATACAAAATTCGATTTCATGCTCTGGGGTAGGCTAAGAAGTCTTCAAGAATACGTCAAGAGATTTATTAATGATAGAAATATCATTCAAAACTGTTACTCTCATCCAAGACTTAGATAGTACGTCACATTGATACCAACCGTGACTTCTATCCCTTAACCTAGATAGCACCTCACAATGATACCTATCAACTTGTCATCGTCATTCACGACATCGCCTAAAGAAAGTCTGGCTTTGGTGCATTCCACACCAGGAAGTCATCAACAAAAGGATCGGGGCTCTTTACTTATGGCTTGATATGACAATGATTGAATTTAGTGGTTTGGTTGCTTGAATTCGCATAATAGGTTGGTTAGGAATATGAAAGCTAACAACCTTACGAAAAACATGATGAGTAGTTAACCAAAAAAAAAACCACATCAAAGGCAAGTATTTTCAAAGAGACAAGATCGACAGGTAACGTGAAAGTGTCGATTTGAATCAAACAAGATTTATAAATAGTGGAGGCAACGAAGGTTTCTCCCAATGGAGTTTCAATAGATAAATCAAAGTTTAACTTCTCTGGAGTTAAGTACAAACATTGAACACAACTAGGTGAAATAAAAGAGTGAGTAGAACCGGGATCTAACACGGTATAGACTTCGTAAGAGCTTATGATTAACTTACCCGTGATAATTTTATTCAGGTAACTCATCACGAGAAAAAAAATGCTCTCTCTTAAACTACCGGCTTTGGCTTGTCTGGGACATCCTTTGGCATCACTATCCCAGTTGGACTTGACTTCACCATATGACAAAATCGAGCTAGGTGACCTTCTCTTCCGCAATTAAAACACGCTTTAGATTGTTGCGTCATGTTTGACGGATGTGTCCCTCTTGTCGCATTTGAAACATACGACCGATGGGCGTTCTTCTTCCTTTGAAACGGGTGCTTTGGTCTTGACGTCTTCACATCATTATTGAACCTTCTCTTCTTAAAATGTCCATTCTTATTATCTTGGCCATGATTACCACCAAAATGGTTACCATTCTTGGCATGATAATATCCCCACGATATGTTATCGTTGTTCCGATGACCGCTACCACCGGTGATAATTATTATCTTGTTGTTGGTCGTTGCCTTTTGGTTGTCTTTGACTCATTATCGCGCTCCAATAACTGAGCCCTATTCACAACATCTAAATATAAACAAAGTTTGTGAGAAATGAGGTATTGACGTATATCGGGTTTCCAACCTCGCAAAAACATTCGCGTCATTCGCTCCTCATTATCGACCAAATGGGATGCAAACCGAGATAACTCCGGAAACTTATCCTCGTACTGCGACACGGTCAAATTGTTTTGCTCCAGCTTGATGAATTCTACCTCCTTCATGTGACGAATACTTTCAGGAAAGTACTTATCGTTGAATAATTCTTGGAACTTCTCCCAAGACATCTTGAGTGCGTCAGGCTGGGTAAGTTCTACAGATTCCCACCAATGATCTTATTCTTCACGCAACATAAAGGTGGCGAATGGAACCTTTTGCTCCTCTGAGCATTCCAAGACATCAAATATCTTGGTAATTTGCTTTATCCATGTCTCCCCCTTAAGTGGTTCTGGCTTTCCCAAAAACTCCGGTGGTCCCAGCTCCTTGAACTGCTTAGCGGTGACCAACCGTAGGTTACCATTGTTTCCGCCTGCATTATGGACAGGAGCTGCCTTCATCCGTTGTTGCATGAATTGCTCCTTAAACTGCTTAGCGGTGACCGTCCGAGAGTTATCAGTATTTCTACCTGTATTTTAGATAGGAGCTGCCTTCGCCTGTTGTTGCATGAATTGCATAAAGCCTCTGACCATCCCATCATTCACCATTTCATCGGTGTTATTGTTTTCATGATGAGTATTGTCCTCTGGTTGCACATTATCCTGATTATTGATCTGTGGAGACTCAACGGTCTCCTATGTTCCATTGATAATCTCAACATTCTCGGATGCCATTTTCAAACACTACCACAAAACAAGGGTTAATGAATATATCACATATTATCCCTATACTTTGATCGACGAATTAAATACCAAATAAACTTAGGTAGGTCATACTAGCGAAGGAATTCCCCATCTCTTCCCTCCTAGTTCTTATCTCACATCTTAGCCGTGGATCATATCCTAAGCTTTGATACCAACCGTGGCGCCCCAAAATTAGGTATACATCACCCATCTTGGGTCGCCAGAGATACGTGGTGCGTAATTCAAATACAACTTACTAATACAACTGTCATGTACAATACGACAAAACATAAACTGTGAGTTTGAATACAAATATTATCTACTAGAGATTATACAAACTCAAAAGGAGTCCTCATTACAATTATTACACACTATTTCACAGAATAGTGAGGACTACTAATGCTATCCTCTGGACCATCACTCCGCTTCCCAGGCTAGTCCCAAATTTATATTCTCATTTCACAAACGAGCACGAAAGAAAGAAAGGGTGAGCTCAACTAGCCCAAAGAAGAAATATTATGACTAAGATAATGCAGAATAAATTATCATTAGTCTCCAACAATGTTAAACTTATAAAATGTAATAGACATCAAGTTTAACTGCAGCGAATCAAGTAATCCATTAAAAGAGTCAAGTAGAGAATAGAATCTACTATCTTTTATGATTTAAAATTTTTTTCATCACTTTTATCGCTGAGACTCAGCTCAATAAATAATCCACATCATTAAATTATCCCTGCACTACAGCCAAGGATATTCTTTAGTATCACGACCACAATTATCCATGCACTACGGGCCAAGAATATTTGTGTATTCATCAACGGTCCTGATCATGCCATAAAACAATTCATCTTTGCTCCCTTGGCCGAAGAGAATCCATAGCCATAATCATACCAAAAACTGTCCATCAATGCACTACGGGGCAATGAGGACTTTTAATTTTCACATCATTTGTAACATTATGGTCATGACTATACCAAATAATCCATGGTCATAATCATACCAAGTCCATCTAGGCATTACAGGCCACATATGACTTTCAACATAACATAAACATGAGGATGATGACAATGATATAAGAATTCAATTAAACAAGTTCAAGAATTAATTTATCCATGAACTGATAACGTTCAAATTGTCAACATGATACTGCTTTGTAGAGTAAAATTCAAGAATGCTCAGAAGAATATTTTTATGAAAAATACTGGATGAAGCGCAAATATCAAGGATATTCCACTAATTTTATGGAGTATAGAAGTCAAAATTTTAATCAACTGAGTATAATACCGAATGGAATAACAAAAGATATCACAATGCATGCGGTATTGCAGATGTAGCGGTTATTCAACGTAATAATAATAACGGAACCAAAGTCAGTTGAAATTCACAATCGGCGGATGTTCCAATAGAATAATAAATGCGGAATAATAAATGATGGAACCAGTCCGACGATATATGTACCGAATCCAGGATATTCCAATGAATAATAAAGACAGAATAATAAAAGATTTTAACCAGTCCCAAGTAAAGCCTGAACGTGATGTTCCAACGGAATAATAAAGACAGAATAATAGAAGAATGTCACCAAGTATAGGGTATTCCGCGTATACAGGTTATTCCAACAGAATAATAAAGAAATGGAATAACAGAAGTTCTCTTCGTGAATACAAAAGAATAATATCCCTTACCGTAAAATAATACTTGATATAAGAGTAGTGAAGTAGCAGAAAACTTTTCTTCTATCTCTCTATAGTCTCTCTCTATAGTTTCTCTCTCTAGAGTTCAGTGAATTCGTAAGAAAATAATGAAGGAATGAGCTTCTATTTATAGGAAAATGGAATGCATAATAACTAATCCATGAACTAGTCCTAGATTGATTTACTTTAATCTGACGGTCCATATTTAAAGAAAAATCTTTTAAATAAAATATAATATATTCTATTTATATAAAAAGATTTTTACTATTCAAACACTATCGCGAACACTATGCAAACACTATGCATAATAAAATATAATATATTCTATTTATAGAATAACTTTAATAAAGTATTCATTTTATATGAAAAGATTTTACTATGCAAAAAACTACTATGTATAATAGAATATAATATATTCTATTTATAACAAAACTTCTAAATCAACAATAATTGAATCAAATAATGTGAGATACTTATCAACAACTATTGTAGTAATAATTGAACAAAACTAAGTGACTTCTCATATAAATATCAATAATCAATACCGGTGTGCTACTATACGCAACAACGCCAGACATTGTACTTTACTACCAAGTAGTTCAACAAGATCAACGGTAAAACTTCCGCCGTTATTTTCAATAAAATATTTTTGTCATTTTCTCGATCCGATAAATAATTACATTGTGGGGTCCACCAATGATTGTGCCGTCGTACGAATATTTCCTGTTTAAAACGAATATTCTCCAACCAATCGAATATAATATGACAACTTGCATACTTTGCAAAATTTATAAATATTACCCACAACTATAACATTATCTCAAATTCACACCATAATATAAAAAAAATTATTTCGAGAAAATTAATTCTTTATTCATAAAATCTGGGGTTTCACAAAATGTGACAACCCCAAATAGGTACAGAAAACAACTACAACTTTATTACAACAATTGTCATGCAAAATACAACATAAATGCTATGAGTTTTGATACAAATATATACCAACTGTGACTCATGTCCCAACCTTGGATAGCACGTTACAATGACACCTTGTATGATAGTGGCAAAACACCCTTCCAACGTTGGGTTCACCTCACCCTAGTTGATTCACCAAATATAACTACTAAATGATGTATACAACACACTTTTTTATGATGTTTAGGGAGAATCTGCACAGCTAGAGACCACCGTTCTATTCCTCATTATCCCGCCGACCCAAATATACTCTTATTTCTGAAAGGAATTGTGAAGCAAAAGGGTGAGAGCACAACTAGCCAATAAAAGAATATCATGACTAAAGATAATTAAATTATCAATAACCTTCATCAATAATAAATCGAGATTTAGAACATATGGTAGATGATAAAATTTTCAACCATAGTTGCGTGAACGAGCAATCCATTAGAAGAGTCAAATAGACCATAAAGTCTATTATCTTCTCCATGTTAAAAATCCACCAACAATGTTTTATCCTGTAACATCAATCAGCAGCTCGGTCCACAATTATATGAATAACTCATAATCATAATTGTGATTCTAAATTCCTCTTCGCATCCGGGGATCGAAGATAATTTTCATCACATGTCTTTACCTGAAATATCAAAGATCATGGTTATACCAAATCACAGTTCCTGTTCATAATCATACTAATAAATTCATATTTGCACTACGGGCCAAAGATATTCATCAACAGACCATCTTTGCACAACAGGCCAAAGATATTCAACAACAGGTCATCTTTGCACTACGGGCCAAAGATATTCATCAACAATTCATCTTTGCACTACAGGCCGAAGATATTCTTCAACAGACCATCTTTGCACTACAGGCCAAAGATATTCAACAACAAGTCATCTTTGCACTACGGGCCAAAGATATTCATCAACAATTCATTTTGCACTACAGGCCAAAGATATTCCTCAACAGTTCATATTTTCACTACAGGCCAAATATATTCATCAACAGTTCATATTTGCACTACAAGCCAAATATATTAATATCTCAAAGAAATATATAATCATTTCAGAATTTATATAAACAATAATTATAACCATGTTGATCATTTCACCTTTGCACTTAAGCTAAAGATATTCAATTATAAATTCAATGGTCATGATCATACCAGTCAACAATTCAACTTTGCACTACTGGCCAAAAGGAACCCATAGTCATGATCATACCAAAAATCTACCCATCTTTACACTCAAGTCAAAGAGAAATATCATCATTAGGGTTATAAAAATGTTATATATAATAGTAAAATCAATATAATCAAAACATCTAGATTTAATCTCAAGAGTAATATTCATAAATCAACTATAATTTGGTTAGAAAAAAGAAACCAATTTTGTCATGAATAGTAACTCGTGAATAAGAACCATGAATAGTAACTCATGAATAGTAACTCGTGAATAGTAACTCGTGAATAGTACTCAAATATTCATACATAGTATAATCTGCAAGTATCGTGAATAGTGTCAGATACGTGAATAGTGTCGATATCGTGAATAGTAACCCCGACACAAAAAAGGTTGAACTTCCACAATAAAATCCATATCAATATTTCGGTATAATGATATTGAAAGAATAACATCATAACGAAAAAAAGACCCCATCTTTTATAAATAAAGATGAATTTTTCTATAAATATTATTTTTGAATATTATGGAATAAATTTGATATAATGTTATAGTTGTGGGTAATATTTATAAATTTTGCAAAAGTATGCAAGTTGTTATAAAATATTAGTTTGGTGGGGAATATTCTTTTTGTTAGGGAATATTAAATACTGATGGCTCAATCATTGGTGGACCCCTAGCGAAATTATTGTCGGATTGAAAAAGCGACAAAAATATTTTATAAAAATAACGGCGGAGGTATTCTGAATTAAAAGCTGTTGAACTACCGGTGGTAAAAAATGCGATGTCTGGCGTGGTTGCGTAGTAGCACTGCGGTATTGATTATTGATGCTTACGTGAGAAGTCACTTTCGGTATATGCTTTCGATTATTACTTTCTGATAATTCTTCTTTGCATCATATCTCTTATATTATTGATTCATTATTGTCACGCGTTATCATCACATATAATATGTTATAGTATTAAATCAATAATTGAGGCGACAAGTTATAAATGATTAATAATTGTTGAAAGATTAAATATGTGTTGATGAAAAAAAAATGATTTGTGGTAAGTTTGATTATTTTATGGGGGGGCTCGTATGTATCATCTAAGAGTCTCTTCGTCGATAGTATTTACCTTCGTCGATAGTAATTACCTTCGTCGATAGTAATTACCTTGTGAATAGTATTTACCTTCGTCGATAGTAATTACCTTAAATCGATATAGTAATTACCCTTGTGAATAGTATTTACCTTAAATCGATAGTAATTACCTTCGTCGATAGTAATTACCCTTGTGAATAGTATTTACCTTCGTCGATAGTATTTACCTTCGTTAATAATAATTACCTTTACGGACGTCGAACCACTTGTCGTTTTCACATTCTGATCGAACCACTTGTGTTTTCACATTACGAGCGTCCACTTTTCTTTTCACATTATTAATCGAGCCACTTGCCTTTTCACACGGCGGTGCTAAGCTAGAAATCTTCTATAAATAGAGGCTGAGGGCTTCATTATTTTTCACGAATTCATTCAAGCTATAGAGAGAAAGTATAGAGAGATAAGAGAAAAAGAAGAAGAGTATTTTATTCTTACTGCTTCTGCTGCGATATTCAATCTCCTACCAAATGTAAGGGGTGTTATTCTTTCTTATTCATGAAGAAGCTGTTGTTATTCCATTGCTTATTATTACATTGGAATAACTTTTGTATAAGTGGTTTACCTATACTTGGTGACATTCTTCTATATTATTACATTGGAAACATCACATGCATGTGTTTTACACGGGACTGGTTAAAATCTTTATTATTATTACATTGGAACATCACATGCGTGTGTGTTTACACAGGACTGGTTAAAATCTTTATTATTACATTGGAACATCACATGCATGTGTTTTACATGTTAAAATTTTACATTATTATACATTTGGACATGGTTAAAATCTTTATTATTATACATTGGAACATCACATGCATGTGTTTTATACTGGGACTGGTTCCGTCTCTTTATTTTACATTGGAATATCTATCGTGTGTTTTACAGGATCTGTTTCATCTTTATTATTACATTGGAACATCACATGCGGTGTGAATTTCACGACTTTGGTTCAGTTATTTATTATTACATTGGAATAACTTTGCATGCATGCGATCTATCGCGTGCATGGTGATTTCTTTTGTTATTCCATTCTTTATTATACCCGTTGGTTAAAACTTTGACTTCTATACTCCATGAAATTAGTGGAATATCCTTGATATTTGCGTTTCATCGATATCTTTTTTCATGGAAATATTCTTACGATCATTCTTGAATTTTACTCTACAAAAGCAGATATCATGTTGATAATTTGGGCGTTAATAATTCTGGATAAAATAATTCTTGAACTTGTTTTATTGAATTCTTATATCATTGTCATCATCCTCATGTTTATATTTTTTTGAAAGTCATACATACATGGCACATGTAGTGCATAGATGGACTTGGTATGATTATGACCGAGAGACTATTGATTGTAATCATGGCCAAGTAATGTTACAAATGATGTGATAAAAATCCTCGATTAGGTAGTAGTGCATTGATGGACGATTGTTGGCATGATCATGACCATTAATGAATACCTGAAATATTCTTGGCGTAGTGCGTGAATAATTGTGGTGCGTGATCTTAAAGAATATCCTTGGCCGTAGTGCGGGGGTGATTCGATGATGTGGAATATTTATTAAAATTGAGTCTCGGCTATAACGATGATGAAAAACCTTTTAAAACCTAAAAGATAGTAGACTTTATTTTCTACTTGACTCTTTTAATGGATTGCATATTCATTGCTGATTAAAGCTGGTTGTCTATTGTATTTTATCGGTTTAACATTGTTGAAGACTATTGATAATTTATTACGCATTATCTTAGTCATAATATTTCTTCTTGGGCTAGTTGAGCTCACCCTTTCTTTCCTTTTTTCTCTTGAGGAAATGAGAATATAAATTTGGGGCGAGTCGGAAGCAGTGTGATGGTCTGAAAGATAGCATTAGTAGTCCTCACTATTACGTGAAATAGTGTGATAATAATTATAATGAGGACTTTTTTTTGAGTTTGTATAATATCTAGTAGAGCGATATTTGTATTTAAACTCACGATTTATATCGTATTATTATACCACGACAGTTATGTTAATAAGTTGTATTTAAATTACATACCATGTAAGTGGCGACCCAAGATGGGTGATGTATACCTAATTTTGGGGCGTCACGGGTTTAATATCGAGCTTAGGGATATGATCCACAGGCTAAGATGTGAGAATAGTACTAGGAGGGAGGCAGGGAATACCTTGCTAGTATGACCTACCTAAGTTTATGTGCTATTTTATTGGTTGGTCGGAAGATAGGGATAATTTGTTACATGTCGATTAACCTTTTGTTTTGTGGCGATGTCTGAAAATGACATACGAGAATGTTGAGAATAGCAATGATGGGCCTTGACGATTGTTGATTCACCACATATCGATAATCGAGGATAATGTGCATCGAGGCGACAATCCTCATGCAAACAACAACAACGACCAAATGATGAATGATCAAATGTTGAGAGGCTTTATCTGATTTATCTGACAATGACGAGGCGACTCTCTGTCCAAAAGCGTGGGGTGGAAACACGGAAAACTCTCGGGCGGTCACCGCTTAAACAATTCAAGGAGGCTGGGACCACCGGAGTTTAAGGGAAACAAAACCACTTACAGGCGGAAGCATGGATAAAAGCAGATTACCAAGATATTTGATGTCTTGGGATGCTCAGAAGCAAAAGGTTCCCTTCTTGCGCCTTTATGTTCTTGCGGAGGCGGATTCTTGGTGGGAATCGGTAAAAGCGTACTCGACTTCTTTGTCTTGAAGATATCTTGGGAGAAGTTCGGGGAGGCATTCAGCGACAAATACTTTCTGAAAGTATTACCCACATGAAGGAGGTGGAGTTTATCAAGTTGGAACAAAACAATATGGCCAGTGTCATGATCTGAGCAAAAATTTGCGGAGTTATCACGGTTCGTCCCACTTGGTGGATAATGAAGAGAATGGCGCGAATGTTTTTAAGAGGTTTGAAGCGGGAGATCGTCGACATCTTATTTCTCATAAAGCGTGTTTGTATTGGATGTTGTAAATAGGGCTCGATTAGTGGAGCGCGATAATGAGTCAACCTGACTAAAAAGAAGCGGTAAAGCAAAATTATAATACCGGCGAGAATAGTCGTCGAGCGGTGACAACAAGCGTGGAGGAATCAGCGGGCGGATATGGTAACCACTTGGGTGGTAATCGGGGCCAAAACAATAAGAATGGACATTTCAAGAAAAGGAGATTCAACAATGATGGAAAGACGTCGGCACCGGCACCCGTTGTTAAGGAAGGAAAAGACCACCTATCATATGCTTCAAATGCGGAGGAGAGGGACATCGATCAAAGCTGCGTCATCTGCCGTCAAAGCGTGTTATAATTGTGGAAGAAAGTCACTTAGCTCGATTTTGTCGTTTCTGAAGACAAATTCAGCTAGGATGGAGAGCACCAAAGGCCGTCCCGAAAAAATTCAAAGCCGTTAGTCTGAGGAGAGCGTTTGTTGTGACCTCCCAAAAGCGAGAATCGAATGAGGTCATCATCGGGTAAGCTTATCATAAACTCTAATGAAGTCATACTTTATTTGATCTGGGTTCTACCCATTCTTTTATTTCTCTACTTGCGCTCATCGATTAAATTTGACTCAGGAGAAATTAGACTTTGACTTATCTGTGGAAACTCCGTTGGGAGAAACCTTCATTACATCCACTTTTTTATAAGTCTTGTTTGGTTCAAATCGGTACCCTCACATTACACATCGATCTTATTTCATTAAAAATACTTGCATTTGGCGTGATTACAAGGATTGATTGGTTAACTACTTATCATACAAAAATTGATTGTTTTAAATAAGGTTGTTAGCTTTCATATTCCTAATCAACCTATTATCTGAATTCAAACGACCAAACCATTAAAATCAATCACGGTCATCTCAAGCCATAAAATTTATTAGTTTATTGAAAAGCGGATGTCAAGCTTTCTTAGCTCATATCCTGATTTAAATAAAAATCGTCGGGTTTTAGCGATATTCCTATTGTTAATAAATTTCTGGCGTATTCCCAGAAGAACTTCTGGCCTACCCCGGGCGTGAAATTGAATTTTGTATCGACCTTGAACCGGTACAAAACCTATTTCCAAAGCCCATGTCGAATAGCTCTGAACTTGAGGAGTTAAAGACCCAATGCGAGGAATTGTTAGACATTGGCTTTATTAAATCTAGTACTTCTCCTTGGGGTGCTCTGTTACTATTAAGTGAAGAAGAAAGATGGGAGTATCGACTTTGTATTGATTATCGGGAGTTGAATCATGTCACCATCAAAAATAGGTATCCATTGCCGCGTATTGATGACTGTTTGACCCGATTGCAAGGAGCAAAATTCTTTTCAAAGATTGATCTTAGTTAGGATATCACCAATTGAAGATTAGAACCGTGACATTCGAAGGCGGCTTTGAACTTCGATGCGGGCATTATGAATTCCTAGTCATGTCCTTTGGATTGACTAATGCTCTCTACTTGCCTTCATGGATATGATGAGCCAGTATTCAAGGAATATTTAGATCACTTTGTGGTCGTCTTTATTGATGACATCCTTATTTATTCCAAAAGCCGTGAAGATCATGAGCAGCAACACTTGAAGTGACACTCCAAAAGCTTCGTGAATATAAGCTTTATGCGAGTTGAAGAAATGCGAGTTACGGCTTGAAGAAGTAGCATTCCTTGGGCACGTGGTATCAAGTCATGGAATATCATTGACCCGGCAAAGATTGAAGCTATTGAAAGTTTGGAAACAACCTAAATCGATGGCCGAATCGTAGCTTTCTCGGTTTAGGCTGGTTATTATCGGAGATTAAATGGAAGGATTTTCTCGAATCGCTATTCCATTGACTCGGTGACTCGGAAAGATCTGAAGTTCGGTTGGAAGCGAAGAATGTGAGAAGAGTTTTCAAGAACTCGAGAGGAGACTTATTTATTTTGTTACGTGATACCATCGGCTCGGAGGATTTGTCATCTCTGATGATGCTTGAGGCAAAGGGTTGGGATGTGTTCTCATGCAACATGGAAAAGTTATAGCCTATGCCTCGCGACAACTCAAAGAATATATGAGAGGAATTATCCTACTCATGATCTAGAGTTAGCGGTTTGTTATCTTCACTTAAAATTTGGAGGCATTACTTGTATGGGGAGAAAGTGGAGATCTTTACGGATCATAAAAGCCTCAAATATTTCTTCACTCAAAAGGAACTCGACATGCGACAACGGCGTTGGCTTGAAGCTGTTGAAAGATTATGATCATACCATCGATACCATCACGGAAAAGCGAGCGTGGTAGTGGCGCGTTGAGTAGAAAATCATATGCAAATCTGAGTGCGATATTGTCAATATGAGCCCATTTTGTGTGACTTGCAAAGGATGGAGATAGAATTAAAGACTCGAGGGGCGCGTGTGATGATAGCGAGTATCTGAGTAGAGCAGACTTTAATCGATAAAGTTAAAAGCTGCTCGAAGCTCTGGACACAGGTGATGATCGTATGAGGAAAAAGTCTGAGAAGGTGCTATCTTAGGAAGCAAGAATCGATGAAGAAGGAATACTTGAGTCGACTCCGGACTTTGTGTTCTAACGACCACGATTTAAAGTATAATATCATGATGGAGGGCACACACACACCATTTGCAATCCATCACAGGAGTACCAAAATGTATCATGATATTAAATCATACATTTTGGTGGAAATATATGAAGAGAGAGATAGCGTTGTTTATCTCGAGGTGTCTAACTTGTCAGCGAGTTAAGCGGAGCATCAAGTACCAAAAGGTCCATTGCAACCACTTGAAATTCCGGAATGGAAGTGGGAGCACATTACCATGGATTTAGTTCTGGGTCTTCTAAGGTTTCTCAAGGCGTTGATGCGATTTGGGTCATTGTTGATAGATTGACCAAATCTCTGCTCATTTCTTCTGCGTCTGAGAAACTTATACACTTGAGCGTCTTGCTTTCGTATGTACATAAGCGAGATTGTAAGGCGCATGGTATCTTAGGTATCCATAGTTTACGATCGAGACCCAAGATTCACTTCACGATTTTGGGTTAGTTTGCAAAAAAGCTATGAGCACAGACTTTACGATTTAGCTTCGGCATATCATCCTCGAGACGGACGGACGATCGGAGAGGACTATTCAAACTCTTGAAGATCTATTAAGACTACTGTGTCCTTGATTTCAAGGGAGTTGGGACAAGTTCTTACCATTGGTGGAGTTTTCCTCTGACAACGGTTATCAAGCAAGTATTGGCATGGCTCCATTCGAGCGTTGTATGGAAGAAAGTGTCGTTCTCGGTATCTTTGGGATGAGGTGGGTGAAACAACGTTGTTGGGACCGGGTTGATGCGTATGACTACGGAAAAAAGATTCAAGCGATCCGAATGACGTATAAAAACCTCACAAAATCGACAAAAGAGTTATCTTGATCTTCATCGAAAGGGCGTGGAATTCGATATAGGAGATCGTGTGTTGTTAAAGTTGCTCCATGGAAAGGAGTTACAAGATTTGGAAAGAGAGGAAAACTTAATCCTCGATTCATCGGTCCATTTTAATCCTCGATCGAGTAGGGCGTGGCCTATAGACTCGCTTTTCTGAAAATGTCTCGTGTTCACGTTTTTTTCACATATCTATATTACGTAAATATGTGAAAGACCGAACCATATTATTGAGTTAGAACCGGACGAAATAGCGGAAGATTTGGCGTATGAAGAGGTTCTGTTCAAATTTTGGATAAGAAGGAACATATTCTACGCTCGAGGTTATACCTCAAAATCGAAGTTTTGTGGAGGAACCACGATGTTGAGAAATGACTTGGGAGTTAGAATCGAAATGAAATCAAGGTATCCTTACCTCTTGACATACCGTCGTACCCTAATTTCGAGGAAATTTCATAAGAAGGGAGGTTGTAAGACCCGACTTTTATAAATAAAGATGAATTTTTCTATAAATATTATTTTTGAATATTATGGAATAAATTTGATATAATGTTATAGTTGTGGGTAATATTTATAAATTTTGCAAAGTATGCAAGTTGTTATAAAATATTAGTTTGGTGGGGAATATTCTTTTTGTTAGGGAATATTAAATACAATGGCTCAATCGTTGGTGGACCCCTAGCGAAATTATTGTCGGATTGAAAAGCGACAAAAATATTTTATAAAAATAACGGCGGAGGTGTTCTGATTAAAAGCTGTTGAACTACCGGTGGTAAAAGAAATGCGATGTCTGGCGTGGTTGCGTAGTAGCACAGTATTGATTATTGATGCTTACGTGAGAAGTCACTTTCGGTTATGCTCGATTATTACTACGATAATTCTTTGCATCATATCTCTTATATTATTGATTCATTTATTGTCACGCGATATCATCATATAATATGTTATAGTATTAAATCAATAATTGAGGCGACAAGTTATAAATGATTAATAATTGTTGAAAGATTAAATATGTGTTGATGAAAAAAAAATGATTTGTGGTAAGTTTGATTATTTTATGGGGGCTCGTATATGTCATCATCTAAGAGTCTCTTCGTCGATAGTATTTACCTTCGTCGATAGTAATTACCTTCGTCGATAGTAATTACCTTGTGAATAGTATTTACCTTCGTCGAATAGTAATTACCTTCGTCGATAGTAATTACCCTTGTGAATAGTATTTACCTTAAATCGATAGTAATTACCTTAGTCGATATAGTAATTACCCTTGTGAATAGTATTTACCTTCGTCGATAGTATTTACCTTCGTTAATAGTAATTACCTTTACAGACGTCGAACCACTTGTCGTTTCACATTCTGAGCGTCGAACCACTTGTCGTTTCACATTCACGTGAGTCGTTTCAACCCGATTAAATCGAGCCACTTGCCTTTTCACACGGCGGTCTTTAAGCTAGAAATCTTCTATAAATAGAGGCCTGAGGGCTTCATTATTTTTCACGAATTCATTCAAGCTATAGAGAGAAAAGTATAGAGAGAATAAGAGAAAGAAGAAGAGAAGAGTATTTTGTTCTTACTGCTTCTTCTGCGATATTCAATCTCCTACCAAATGTAAGGGGTGTTATTCTTTCTTATTCATGAAGAGAAGCTGTTGTTATTCCATTGCTTATTATTACATTGGAATAACTTTTGTATAAGTGGTTTACCTATACTTGGTGACATTCTTCTATTATTACATTGGAACATCACATGCATGTGTTTTACAGGACTGGTTAAAATCTTTATTATTATTACATTGGAACATCACATGCATGTGTTTTACAGGACACAGGTTAAAATCTTTATTATTACATTTGGAACATCACATGCGTGTGTTTTACAGGGAATTCCGTCTTTATTATTATGTGTTTCACATGCATGGACACACTGTTCCGTCTTTATTATTACATTGGAATATCCTATCATGTGTTTTACAGGATGCAGTTCCATCTTTATTATTACATTGGAACATCACATTGTGAATTTCACGACACAGTTCCGTTATTTATTATTACATTGGAATAACACATGCATGCGATCTATCGCATGCATGGTGATTTCTTTTGTTATTCCATTCTTTATTATACCCGGTTGGTTAAAACTTTGACTTATATACTCCATGAAATTAGTGGAATATCCTTGATATTTGCGTTTCATCGATATCTTTTCATGAAATATTCTTGATCATTCTTGAATTTTACTCTACAAAAGCGATATCATATTGATAATTTGGGCGTTAATAATTCTGGATAAAATAATTCTTGAACTTGTTTTATTGAATTCTTATATCATTGTCATCATCCTCATGTTTATATTTTTTTTTGAAAGTCATACATGGCTTTTGTAGTGCATAGATGGACTTGGTATGATTATGACCGAGAGACTATTGATTGTAATCATGGTAGTAATGTTACAAATGATGTGATAAAAATCCTCGATTAGTAGTAGTGCATTGATGGGCGATTGTTGGCATGATCATGACCATTAATGAATACACAAATATTCTTGGCGTGATGGTGCATGAATAATTGTGGTCGTGATCTTAAAGAATATCCTTGGCCGTAGTGCGAGGGGTGATTCGATGATGTGGAATATTTATTAAAAGTGAGTCTCGGCTATAACGATGATGAAAAACCTTTTAAAACCTAAAAGATAGTAGACTTTATTTTCTACTTGACTCTTTTAATGGATTGCATATTCATTGCTGATTAAAGCTGGTTGTCTATTGTATTTTATCGGTTTAACATTGTTGAAGACTATTGATAATTTATTACGCATTATCTTAGTCATAATATTTCTTCTTGGGCTAGTTGAGCTCACCCTTTCTTTCCTTTTATTCTCTTGAAATGAGAATATAAATTTGGGACGAGTCGGAAGCAGTGATGGTCTGAAGATAGCATTAGTAGTCCTCACTATTACGTAAAAATAGTGTGATAATAATTATAATGAGGACTTTTTTTTTGAGTTTGTATAATATCTAGTAGAGCGATATTTGTATTTAAACTCACGATTTATGTCGTATTATACCACGACAGTTATGTTAATAAGTTGTATTTAAATTACATACCATGTAAGTGGCGACCCAAGATGGGTGATGTATACCTAATTTTGGGGGCGTCCAAAAAGGGCCCACCCATTTCTAGAATTTTTCACCAAAATCATTTATAAACCTAATTCTAACCTCTTAAAATTCATAAAAAATCAACGTTCATTTTAACGGTTCAAAATTTGTGGACATATACTCAACTTATATATGTATAACATATCCAAAAATCACAACGATCCAACTCGATTAAAATTCTAACTCACACAATAAAGATAAAAACGTTGATTTGATCTTTTAATACCTCCAAATCAGATAAAATTGATAAAATACCTCAATATTAATTCCTTCATTTATAACCACATAAATAAATCCATCATTTATATCCACATCAAATAAATATGTTCATATCATATAAATCAATAATTAATTATTCACAAATAATATTACAGAATCACATTTATGACAACCAAAGTAGTTCCGGGAAAGGGGGCTTTCAGATAAGGATTTCTCCTTACTGGCCCGTTATTAGGTGACCAAACCTCTCCTTGACAGAACTTTCTAGACATTACCAATAATGCTATCTAATAATATTATTCAAATAATACAATTATTGTTCGATAATGGAAAATATCTTGTGCGACAATTATTGAAACAACAATAATATAAAATATCAACACAAACAATTATTGAATCAATAAAATAAAATATTGAGCGAGAATTACTGTAACAATTATTGAGTAGTGCCTTCTTATGTAAGAATCAATAATTCAAAATCTTGTGCAAAACCGGTAGTGTACTCTTTGTGTAACTATGCGTATTCTTTATTTTTAACAAGCGGGTATTCCAACAAATTAATTGAGTAACAACTACGCCATTATTTATAAAAACTCAAATTTGTCATTTTCTTCATCCGACAGTTATTTTGTTATGGGGCCCATAAATGACTGCGCCGTCGTACAAATATTCCCCGATAGAAAGAATATTCCACGACTAAACGAATATTCCCCGACAACAATGAATATTTTATAACCACTTGCGTATTTTGAAAAAAATTCATATATCACCCTTAACTTTAACCTTTTATCAATTTAACCATTTACTGAATAGTAAAATTGAATACTTTTATTTCATAAAATTCAGGATTTTACACCCCCCCGACATCCGTGTTACCACGGTGACCACTTCTTTTTAAGAAACTATTATCTGAATGTGTGTGTGCGGGTCAATGTGCTGTTATTTGGAAGTATTGCGAGGCCTCATTCGCACCTATATACACAGGGTTTGAATTTATGTAAAAATTCAATTTTTAACAAGATATGGCAATGATGTTTTATAAAAAAGGTTCTTCAAACCCTGATGCCCAATAGTAATTGAGACCTTTTACACTCCCATTTTATTAAGTGTTCGGCTTGATTGATTTTATTTTACTAATGCGAGGCATCCGTATGAAAATAATATACACAATGATGCTTGAGCTTCCTGGAGGTATGGAAACCATCTGAGGAAATTCGACACCACCACAATAATTTACAAGTCACATACAATTTGAAAATGTCCATCACGAGGCACCGAATCTAGATTCATAAATTTGAATCTGCGTGATCACATGATTCCTAGGCGCACAAGATACAACAATTTGTATGAAAGCAATAGCGGTATATATATATAAAATCTATAAATATATATATCTGAGACAGAACACCAACCACGAAGCACCTCCATGGGGATCGAAATATAAATAAAGTCATTAAAAGCTATCAACCGCCACGGAGAAACTCCAAAGGGATTTAAACGTAAATAAAGCTATAATACGGCCAACCGCCACGAAGGAAACTCTAAAGCGGGACGTAATGTAAATAAAGTCAGAATATATTAATCGCCAATACAAGTAAACTCGAGCGGTGACGAAATGAAAAGAAAGATGTAAAGCGATCAATCACCACGAAGTAAACTCCGTGGGACAATATATATACATATATATATATATATATATATATATATATAAAAAGCAATAAACGCATCGGATGTAAAATCCGTGCTCATCGAATGAGTTCGACCACGCTTCATATATATATATATATATATATATATAAAAGCGAAATAAACGCACTGAATCAAAGTTCAGGCTCATCGAACAAAGTCCGACCATAGTTCATATATATATATATATATATATATATATATATATATATATATATATATATATATATATAATAAGCGAAAGTAAACGCATGCTGCATCAAGTCTGGCTCATCGAACAAAGTCCGACACACGCTTAATATATATAAGTATATATATATAATAAAGCGATAACGCACTGCATCAAGTCTAGGCTCAATCGAGACATAACTTGATAATGTTAGTCAATATATATGTAAATATATATATAATATATATATATATATATAAAGACTGAAATGAAACCACTGAATAGAAGTCCGAGCAAAAGCAAGCAACACGACTCTCAACGTGTAGAAGGGTGTGTGCAAAGATGAAGAGAAAGACTCTAAAGTGTGTGAGAAGGCTTACAGCTGACTGATAAAGAAGGCTTCTATATCTTTAGAGTGGGTAAACACTGACTTTTGTAGGTACAAAAGGGCCATATATGAGCTCACATGTGTTTAAAAGGGGAAAGTACGCTGCATGGGGTGAGTGCAAAGCAAATTGGGCATGGCTTCCTCACCTTTTTCTCTTGCAAAATGGGCTGCCCAAGCCCTATATTTATAGGCAATTTAGCTGCAGGTGTACCTGCGGCTGAGCCACAGGTGTACCAGAGGCAACCCGGGTGGGCTCGGGTTTGTGGGGTCGGGTCGTCTCAAAGTACATGCACTCAGGCACTGTAATGTCCACTCGAACTTTCAGAAGTGCAATTCGGGCATCCGTTTGAGGTATACAGGACCTATTTCGGTCCGCCGTTGTTGAGAGTTGTACGTTGGCATGGGATTAGAGTTTGTATGAAGTCATTGAAGATGGGACGATGCCCTCCGGTCTTCAAGCTTCAACTTTCATCCGTTACCCCGCACAATAGTCACTCGAAATTGGTTAGTCTTGTGGGACATCATTGCATAGAGACGTGACGTGGCATCGTGTTTGACGAGATGATGATGTTGCCCCTCACCGGTGTTATCGCCGAATTGGGCTGATAAAGAAGACGTTGCTTAGACTTTGCTGAGATTGGACTGCTGCAATTGTTGAAGGTCCTCATTGTCATCTTTGAGGTGTTCTTGTCTTCCCGATGTTATTGCCGGGTTGGTGCAGTGTATCTCGTTGTGAACGCCGAGATTGAAGCTGGTCACATTTGAAACAAGAATTTTTGGGGTTATCACTAAAACTGCATTCCTTGGGGTTATCACCAAGGTTGGTGGCTATTCCCATGGTTTGGACTGAGACTGGATACCTCGGGGTTATCTCTGAGATTAATCGGTCTTCTCCAGTGTGTATTCCGGTGTTGTATCTGCTGGCCTCGGGGTTACATCCGAGGTTGAAATTGCTACTCCCAGATTACGATCTGGGGTTGATGCTGAACTTCCGGTAGTATCCAGCATAGATTTGGATCGTCTTTCAGGGTTCTCTCTTAAAAGACGAATCTGTCCTCCTGCAATGTTAGTAACGGTAGTACAGAAAATTTTGAGTGTCTACAATATTTAATACCCTAAATTGCTAACATAATATTGCTATATCATTTAAACCCATGTATGTACCCAATTGGATTTAAAACCTAAGTATACATATATTTGTATTAAACATATAGTGTGTGGCATTAGTTAGCTATCAAATGATGAGATTGGGATTGTCCCATTTTGTGAGTCACTCTTCTTCCACACGTGAAGAACCATTGGCCTTAGGCTACCTATTCCCTTCATCTCTCAAACTTCCCAATAGCTAGCCATGATGAAGAAGGGTGTGGGTGATGGGGGTGGTTGGCCACTATTGCACCAACTCTTGATTACCCAATGAATTCTCCTTCCATCTCTTGGGTTAATTTCTTGGATAATGGCTTGGCATAGTTAGTAAGTTTTCTATAAATTGAGCATTCTACTTCATTTTCTATAGAGAGTGGGAGGGATTAATCTGATTTTGAGAAGAAGTTCTGTCCAATTCAAAGCAAATGTATAACATGATATTGTATTGATT
Organism: Panax quinquefolius; assembly: GCA_020205615.1. Lineage (NCBI taxonomy): Eukaryota > Viridiplantae > Streptophyta > Magnoliopsida > Apiales > Araliaceae > Panax > Panax quinquefolius. The sequence goes on from CM035151.1 coordinate 76,073,900, forward strand.
AATGTTTAAATGTTCATGAATTCTTGCTAATTGGGTTGGTAATTGTTATTCATGTGTAATTTGAGTTGGTATACATGTTTAGAAGCATGGTAGTTGGTCTAGTTGCAGATTTAGCATGGATTGTATTGAGGCTCTGCAAATGTAGAGCCATTATTTTTCATTTTGCTCGAGGTGGCACGGCTGCGCCACTTCTATAATACATGATCGCACGGTCGCGCCGGCTGTCAGTAATGAATATTATTCTGTTGGTTCTGTATTGTTTTGAGCATGCTATGATAGTTAGGTTATGCATGTAAATAACCATATCATGTGATTAGATGATGTTGTAAACATTGTAAGTTACCTTAGCTTGTTTTAGTTAGAATACTCAAAGAAAACTTAAAGAGTTGGAAACTAGTTTTGATAAACCTTTTTGCAAAACATGTTCTAACCTTGGTTGTGAGTGTATCAAGTTCTGATTTGCATTAATATGTGACCAATATGTTAATTTACATTGTTGAAGATGGTATAGTATATTCAATCATGATTTAAAAGGAAAATGCGAGTAAAAGACTATACTAGCTATATTTACATGAACTATGCATATACTAAGTTTTAAACTTCAAAACATGCTCATGTGATCTATTGTGTGATTATGAAAGCACGCTATAGAATATGTGGACATAACTTGCATACTTAAACAAGTTTTACTAATAGAGACTTTAAGCTTCAAATACAAACTTGATAAACCATATGGGAATTTGTGAGCATACTTATATAGTCTAATTTGTATATGTGAGAGCATGATGTATAGTAAATGAAGTAACTTTGCTTACTTGGTAGCATAACATGAGATTTTCATAAGGAACCTTTAAATCTAGTTTTGTCAACATTACGAGTAATCTAGTATTTGACATCATGATTAGGTGTGTCATACATGTAGACAAGATTTGCAAGCGTGCTAGCTAATCGTATGCATTACAAAGTAGTTGGGAATGGTTAGATCAAGTCTAAATGAATGAAGTAGAATTCCACAACTTGACATGCATGATTAATCTAATGCAAGCATGTGTAGTAGAGACCTATGAACCACATAGCATGTGTCTAGCGATTAAACGTAAGAAAATTGTGAATTGAACACTTAAAGTCTTGCATGAATGAGAATAGATGATGACCTATGTTAATGATAGGATATAAGATCAAGCATAGCAATTCCCATACCAACATGTGTATTTTACATGATTATTCATCTATATGCAAGACGGTGTACACTGACCTATTGTAGGAGCAGCCATGACTTGGTTTGCATCAGGAGCAGCGCGACCGCGCCACCCTGCAGTGAGATCAGTTTTCTGTTATTAATTTGGGGGATGGTGCATGCTTATATTGTTACCCCAATCTGTAATACATGTCCAGTATATTATTTATGTACTAATAAGCATGTTATTGAAAGGATCCTATAATGAATTATTGTTTACAACTTTAAAGTCAAAATGTGATTTCAAACTATATTCTTTAGATGACATAGTGTATTAGAAACTAATTTTTGTATTATATGATGACATGTATGAGACTGTGCAACTAGAGAAGAATAGCAATATATGTTTAGTTTCGATGAATTTCATGTGTATCATAACCAATTTAGGATAATAGGTATACATGTTGAACTTTTATAACTAATGCGATTATACATGAATAGGATATTATAGTTCTTTGGAAGGGTGTTAAGCTTTACTTTGGTAAACTACGCGTAAGGAAAGTATCCGAATTCTCTTTTACATTGAGCAATTTTCCTAACTTACACAAATTTGGATTTGTCCAAGTTCTCGAATTTTATTTGATTCATATATTGAATGTGTCGACGTCGTGATTTTAATTTGTCCCTTTTCTATTCTTGTTCTTTGGTCTTCTCATGTTAGGTGAGATTTGTTTGAAAAAACAAGTTGTGAAAAGGTCCAACATGTATATGTCGACGCATGGACTGTAAGAGTCGCCAGTTGGTTTTTTATATAGTTGTACCAACACAACCGAGAAAAGGTTTGCACATTAACCCAGTGATATGACACTAATAAACGGGTTTATGAAACCGAGATTCATTAGGGTCTGGGGGCTTGATTATGCGGAGAGAAGGTGTTAGGCACCCCCCGACATTCGTGTTACCACGATGACTGCCACTTTTCAAGAAACTGTTATATGAATGTGTGTGTGTGTGTGTGTGTGGGTCAATGTGCTGTTATTTGAAAGTAGTGCGACGCCTCGTTCACACCTATATACAAAGGGTTTGAATTTATGTAAAAATTCAGTTTTAAACAAGATATGGCAATGATGTTTTGTAAAAAAGGTTTTTAAAACCCTTATGCTTAATAGTAATTGAGACCTTTTACACTTCCATTTTTTATTAAGTGTTCGGCTTGATTGTTTTTAATTTTCGAGATGCGAAGCATCTTCGAGAAAATAATGTACAAAATAGTGCCGAACTCCTCATGGGCATGAAAACCATCTGAGGAAATCCAAACACCATGAATAAATTTACAAGTCGCCACAATTTGAAAATGTCCATCACGGGAACCGAATCTAGATTCGATGAGACCAAACTCATGATAACATGATTTCTAGGCTCACATAATGCATAATTTATATGAAAGCGATGGCGCTTATATATATATAAAAAGTCAGAAATATATATCTGAGACATGATCAACCACCACGAAGCACCTCCATGTGGGATCAGAAATGTAAATAAAGATGTAAAAGCAATCAACCGCTACGAAGTAAACTCATGACGAGACGAAAAGTAAATATATACATAAGCAGTAAACGCACCGGATGTAAAATCCAGGCTCATCGAACATAGTTCAACCACAGTTCATGTATATAACTATATATATATATAAACAATAAACGCTCCGGATATAAAATCCAGGCTCATCGAACATAGTCCGACAATAGTTTATATATATAAGTTTATATATATATATATATATATATATATATATATATATAAGCTAGTAAACGCTCCAGACGTGAGTCCAGGCTCAATCGAGGCATAACTCGATAATGTTAGTCCATATATATATATATATATATATATATATATATATGTATATATAAAACAGAAATGAAACCATGGACCGAAGTCCGGACCTACACACGCAACACGACTCTCAACGTGAAGAATATTGTGCGCAAAGATAAAGAGAAAGGCTTTAAAGTGTGTAAGAAGGCTTACAATGGACTGCCAAAGAAGACTTCTATAACTTTAAGTGGATGAACACTCGGCTCCTGCCGGTAAAAATAGTAGCTATATATGAGCTCACAAGTGTTTAAAATGAGAAAGCACTCAGTTTAGGGTGTGTACAGAGCAAATTGGGCAGGGTCTTCTCGCCTTTTCTCTTCTTAAAATGGCCACCCAAGCCCTTTATTTATAGAGGGGGAGCCGCAAGTGTACGGCTAGCCGCAGATGTACCTGTGGCTACCCGGAATGCCCCGGGCTCCATAGGTCCCACCGTCTCGAAGTACGTGCATGCATGCACTGTGATGTTCGCTCAAACTTTCAGAACTGCAATGTGGGCATTCAATTGAGGTGTATAAGACCTATTTCGGACCATTGTTGTCGAGAGCTATGCCATGACATGGGATTAGAGGTTGTACGAAGTCAGGAAGATGGGTCCATGCCCTTGGTCTTCAAGCTTCAAATTATATCCGGTGTGCTGCCCTGCGTAGTAGTCACTTGGGAATGGACCTCCTTGGTTCGTGTGGGACATTGCTGTGTAAAATGTATATATGTTGTTGTTGAGACGGCGCAATGTAGGGTCGAGGTGGAAAAATGACAATTTTACCCCTTACCGGGGTTATCTATGGTTTGGGCTGATAAAGCAGACGTTGCTCAGGTTTATCTCTGAGATTGGACTGCTGTAAGTACTGAAGGTCCTCAGGGTTATCTCTGAGGTGTGCCTGTCTTCCCGATGTTATCTCCGGTTCTTGTACTGAGTGCCTCAGAATGAGTTCCAAGGTTGAAGTTGACTGCATGCATTTGAAACAAGCATTTTCGGGGTTATCTCCGGAACTACAACTGCACTCGTTGGGGTTATCTCCAAGGTTAGCACTGCTATTCTTGTTGTTGTTTTCGGGATTGGAACTGAGCATCTTGGGGTTATCTCCGAGACAAAACTATCCTCTCCGGTGGAATTTTCGGTATTTAAACTGCATTATCTTCCAGGGTTATTTCTGAAAGACGAATATGCCCTCCTACAATGTTAGTGACAGGTGTGCAGAAAATTTCGAGTGTCTACAGATGCCCCTCTTTATCATATTCATGCAATGCAATGGCATGGATATGATAAATAATCCTAGACACTTGAAATGCAACAAGATAAACATGATGCCATATGCAGCAACATGATGGAAATGTATGATGCATATGTTTTGTTGAATTATTCTCCAATCATGTTGGGAAGATTGCAGGCTCCCTGTTGCTTTTATCGAAGATGGCAATAGATAAGCAGCCTGATGAACTGTCATGGATGTTCGATCCACAGCTACCAGGAATCTTTAGGATTGTTGACATCGGGGTTATCACCAAAGTCTTGAATCCTTGATACAGACTTTATACTGAAGATGTATCTCTCATGTACAAGAGACTCTGTGGGGATGTAGCCTTGTCTGTTTGAGGATGTGTATAACATATTCTATCATTGGTCCTCCCCGATGAGGATGATCCTTCCTGGTTTGTATCGCCAGGACATATCAATGTTCTGTCGGAGTTACTACCAACAGTTTGTGTTGTCAGGGTTGTCTAACCTTCGCTGACATGTACATAACCGGATAATATCCCTGTTAGGCAAACTGCCAAGGTTCCTTGACCTTCGTTGACTTGTGCATCAATGAAAAATGCGTGACACCCCTACCGGGGAATTCTTTTGTTGATACATACACCAATGGATGAAATCATCGGATGGCTGCCGATGCTTCAATGGATTTACCTACCATCGACTGAAATAACGTCAACCTTCATTGACATGTACATCAACGGATGAAAATGCGTGATACCCCCACCGGGGACTCGTATATCAATGGACGAGAAAAAAAATGTGTGACACCCCTGCCTGGGACTTCTAAAGGATTAGGATGACGACCCTGAATTGGCGGCATTGGACCTGCATGAGGTATTACCGAGCATGACTTGTAATAGCTGAGATCATCGGTATAGTGTACCCTATGTTTGGGCGAACACCAATGAGTGATGTGTAGACCCACGGTTCGGTTTAAGAAAACTAGGATCTCAAGCTATTCTGCTCAATCGCGTAGCGTTTTTATTCCTGATTTGGTCTTTTTCAACATGAGATCTCCTTTCCTTTCAACTCGAATCGGACCGAGTATGAGGGTGGGACCCATGTAGGGTGCTTCCGCAGAACACTGTAGAAGACCACAGACCTCGTGGCCACCGTGAATGCCCATAAATGGGCTGGTTTCTTTCACAAGTCATGTTTAAGTCGCGCCGCGAAGGAAATCTGAGAGCTCTTCTTCAGATCTGCTGAGTTCGGACGTCTTTCTGCAAATTTTGTCACCGTATAAGTGTTTTACACTATCTTGGTAACCTATGCATGTCTTCTTTTCCAATTTTTATCTGTTGGAAAATGACTTATCACATGAAATGCATCTAAACACATAGTATTGAATATGCATGCTCGAATGACTTGATAAAAAATATTCAACATAGTAAATTTTAGTATTTAACCATGCTGAACATAATGATGTGAAAAAATTTGACTTTTGAAACAGTCAAATTGGCACCTTTTTTTTTATCCTATTTGAGGACAAATGAGCAAAAGGTAAAAATGCAAAGTAATCCAGGTAATTAAGCTACCCTTATGGATTGATAACTTTAACATTTAGATGCATATAGCATGTATATGACTGTGGGCAGGTGTGCTACTGAATGGCCACCTAGTCATGCCTATGTGCATGTGGATAGTCCTATTTACAGAGGGGACTATGGCAAAAAATTTCAAAATGTAGGCATTGAGTAGTCATGTATTTTTAACTCTACTGTAGATGTATGTTAAAATAATGCATGCATGTAGTCATAAAATGCATTTTGAAAAACTCCAGGTTAGAAAATACCACACCCTTTCTGAGGTAATTTAGAGACTTTTATCCAGATATTATGGATCCGGATCAACCGAGTAGTTCTCGCAGAACAACTTCTGGTGTACGGAGGAGGGCTGTTGAAGTGCCTCGACCCCGTTCTATTAGACAGCCTCGCTATTTGGTGTAGGCGGTGATACATCCTGTCCGGGTTGATGTGCCAAACGTCGAGGACGAGGAGGATTGTACAGACGCTATGTCTTAGTCAATATTCCTAGCAAAGATCAGAGATCCGTTTGGCATCCTACCGTGCATTGGGCTCAGCTCACCCTATAACTTTATTACTCATGCTCCGGGCATGGATTATCTCCCTCTGGTTGGTTTGAGGGGCATGACTACCTACCACCCACTGGCCGTGATGTCACAGTTTGACTTGTTCCAGGACTTCCATCCTTTTGAGGGGGCGTTAGGTCAGCATTTAACTTCCCACCATCTATCAGCAGAGGACCGATCCTGGGTGTATGCATGTTGGGATCAGTGTGAGATAGCTGATTTTTTTGTTAGCCATTTGCTCTATTCGCTAGAGTATTCTGCGTGGATGGAGACAGAGACTTCATCGGCTACGGCAGTATCCACAGTGTCGGGTATTGATTCAGATGGTGGAGAGTCCATGGAGGACATTAATTATCCCATCGAGGAGGAGCCATTTATTGGGTTGCCAGTAGCTCTATTAGATTCTCACAGTACTAGCACTGTTGTGATCCATTATTCAGTACAGTAATTCAAGCAGAGTCTCCATTTGATGACCTTCGAGAGAGATCAGGCTAGAGCCTTGATGTTGACAGCTCTTGATGGGAGAGACGCAGCTCTGTTAGAGAGAGACGAGGCATTAACTCGTAGAGATGCCGCTGTTGTTGAGCGGGATGAGGCCAGATCAGCCAGAGATGTCGTGATAGTTAAGTGGGATAGCGTCATATCTGCCAGGGATGTAGCTATCACAAATAGCACCACAGTGAGGTCCCTTACTACTGGAATGATTGCAAAGATGAGCACGTACATTGATGAACACAGAGTCACCATACAGATGGCTGTAGATCTGTTAGCTCGTGTGGATACCCTTGTATAGGAGACCACAACGTTACCTCCTTCTTCTAAAAGGGATGCCATGTTGAGCTTGATAGCTCGCATATACACTAATTTGTAGATGGGCTTGTATTTTCTGCACAGACTAGCTTAGCCATTTTTTCATGTACAGTTCATATTGTATATATCAAACAACATTATATATAGCAGGGAAATATATTTTTGATGCACTTCCCTTTTAGTTATGCCTGGATACTTGCTTGATATTTTTCCTGCTTCTTCAGGGCTTGTGATATTGATGTATTCTGAATTCCTCCTTGATGGATGGACATTGAGTTGTCTCTGGATAGTTAAGAATGGATCATTGATCTGTGTGTATTCCCTACCATCTTTTGGGTGTCTTGGGACTAGTTTCTGCATGGAAATGTGGAGAGGACTATTGCTTTTCCTCTCTGAGATTGACCGCACCACAGATGGTCGCCAGTACTCCTATTAAGAAGGAGCCTAGTTAATTCCATCTCTTATGGATTGGTATTGCTCTTCGAGGCACAACCGCAGCTTAGATGGTTGTCGAATCTCCTATTTAGGATGAGGTCAGGTAGTTCCATCCCTTTGGTCTGAAGCCGATGAAATGTAGTGGATTGAAGTTTGATCCCAATACCAGATGACAAGTCTTTGTGTTTTGGCAGGAGGTGAGACTGAACCATAAATGACTGCCTACGTACTCCTATTGAAGAGGAGATCAGGTTTGCGTAGTTCGAACCTGGTGTAAGAGGTTCAACGCTGTATGTGGCAAAAAGGTGTAAATGGGTGTAGAAATATTTTTGTTATTTTTGTTTTGTATTGTTTTTTTTTTTTTTATTGCGATTGGGCCATATAAAATATGGTTGCCTACGTACTCCCAGGTATCAGGGAGATCAGGTCAACGTAGTTTGCCCCATGTTCAGGATGATTTACAACTGAAAAAGTTTGATCCCATGTTCAGAACAAACTACGGGGGAGAAAGTTTGATCCCATGTTCAAGACAAACTACGGGTGTAGAAAAGTTTGATCCCATGTTCAAGATAAACTGCAGGTATGAAAGGTTCAATCCCTGATGAGATAACCAAAATTGTGTAAGATGTGTAATGTAGTGAAACCAGGTTACTGGCTTGAAAAGTGTATTTTTCCCTAATGGGGCAGATGTGTAAAAAGGAAAGGTTGTGTGTAGTAAGGGTTAAAGAACCAGAATGACTAGTGATCTGATGATCCAAATCCAGGATGTTTGTTTTATGGTAACCTCAGACATAATACCATTTCACGGTGTCCGAGTTGATGAGTTGCGGAAATTCATCATCGTCCATTTCCTGTAATCTGTGAGCACCTCCTGTCAATACCTCCTTGACAACAAACGGGCCTTCCCAGTTTGGAGCGAATTTCCCTTGAACTGATCTTGGTTGTCAATGATCTTTTTCAAAACCAAGTCATGTTGTTTAAACTTCCATAGCCGGACTTTTCTGTTGTAGGATATAGTGATCCTTTGTTGATATAACTAACTATGGAAGATAGTCGCGGTTCGCCTTTCGTCTATTAGAGACAATTGGTGATACATGTCTTGTACCCATTGATCTTCATCCAGCTGAGCGTCCATCAACACTCTGAGGGATTCCATTTCCACTTGTATGGGAGCACTTCTTCCATCCCATAGGTTAATATGTAGGGGGTTGCCACAGTGGAAGTGCGCATTGATGTTCTGTAGGCTAACAGAGTAAGAGGAAATAAGTCAAGCCATCCTTTGTGGTTGGCGGACATCTTTTTAATGATCTTTTTGATGTTTTTGTTAGCCGCTTCAACAGCACCATTCATCTTTGGATGGTAGATGATGAAGTTAAGATGTTTGATATGGAATTTGTTGTATAACTACGCCATCATTTTGTTGTTGAGGTTCTTAGCATTGTCTGACACAATGACCTCTGGTTGTCCATATCGACAGATGACATTGTTTCTGATGAAAGAAATGATGACTTCTTTGGTAACCTTGGGGAAGGAGGCTGCTTTTACCCATTTGGTGAAGTAGTCGATCATGGTGAATATAAAGTAATGCCCATTACTGGCTTTGGGCTCGATGGGCCCGATCACGTCCATTCCCCATATTGAGAAGGGCCAGGGCGAACTCATATTATGGAGTTCCCTCGGAGGGGCGTGGATGGCATTTTCATGAATTTGGCATTGGTAGCACCTCTTGACGTGATCATCACAGTCAACCTTGAGGGTAAGCCAATAATGTCTTATTCTGAGGATCTTCTTAACAAGTAGGGGGCCACTCATGTGTGGGCCACATACTCTACCATGGACCTCATCCATGAGCCTCTGAGCTTGGTCCTTGTCCAGAGATCTGAGGAGACCTAGTCATGCATCTCTTTTATAGAGTGCATCTCCGCTCAAGTAGAATTTTATAGCAAGTCGATGGATCCGCCTTTTCTCAGTTAGGCTCGCCTCAGCGAGTGTAGATCTATCTCAAAAGTACTCCTTGATGTGTTGATACCAAGGATGCTGGATGGGAGGTAGCTCATCCGATACTTCTCCAACATAGTTCCCATAGGCTGGTGCCTTTTGCTGGGAAAATGTGATGCTTGGCATGTGTTCCTTGTCAGGTATATTAATCAAGGAGGCCAAAGTTGTTAGTTCGTCTGCAAAGTCATTCCTGTTACGGGGAATGTGTAGAAAGGAGATCTCTTCAAACTCCAATGACATCTGTAAAACTTGCCGATGGTAAGGCAGCAAATGTAGCTCTTTGGTTTGATAGATTCCCGCGGATTGTTTGACTACCAACTCTGAATCCCCAAATATAGTTAACCGCAAGTTTTTACCCCATGATATAGCCTTTAAACTCAGCTGTGTTGTTGGTGTTAGCAAACTGCAATTTGATGGCGACGGGATGCTACTCCCCCGTAATGGATACTAGAACTGCTCCGGCCCCAGAACCTTCCGTGTTTACAGCTCCATCGAAATACATTTTTCATGTTTGGAGTGCATCGCGTCGATGGTGTTGCTGAATTGCCATTACCCTTTCATCGGGGAAGTATGTTTCCAAGGGTTTGAAATCCCTTACAGGTGCGATGGCTAGTTGATCCGCAATTCCTTGTCCTTTAATGGACTTCTGCATCACGTAGACGATGTCAAATTTTTGTAGGATCAACTGCCATCTGGACAGTTGGCAGTTCAGCATAGGTTTACTGAACACGTCCTTGACAGGATCCACGCGGGATATGAGATGGGTTGTGTGACCATGGAGGTAATGCTGTAATCTCATGGAAGCCCATGTTAAAGCACAACACGTCTTCTCAATCAGAGTGTACTTGTGTTCACTGTTGCTGAATCTTTTGCTGAGGTAGTAGATAGCTCGCTCTCGGCCTCTATTGTCTTTCTGTCCCAGCATGCAACCCATATCAATGTCACTTATAGACAAGTACATGAACAGGGGAACATCATCCCTGGGTGGTACCAAAACAGGAGCTTTGACTAGCTGCTCTTTGATTGTAAGGAAGGCCTTCTGGCACTCATCATTCCATTTCATGGATGAGTTCTTCCTTAACAATTTGAAGATAAGCTCACAGGTTGCTGTGAGTTGAGAAATGAACTTGTTAATGAAGTTGATTCTTCTAAAAAATCCCCATATTTCCTTCTCTGTATGAGGAATGGGCATTTCAATAATGGCCTGGATTTTGGTGGGATCTAGCTCAATCCCTTTGTGTCTGACTAGGAATCATAAAAACTTGCCTGATTTAACGCCAAAGGCGCACTTGGCTGGATTCAACTTCAAGTTGCACATACGTAACCTATTGAATAACTTTTTAAGATGGTCTAAGTGGTTATCATCCCTTTGGGTCTTGACAATGATGTCATCCACGTAGATCTCTATCTCTTTGTGCATTAAGTCGTGGAAAAGAGCCATCATAGTTCGCTGATAGTGGCTCCGGCATTGATGAGGCCGGAAGACAACCATCCATAAAAAAAGGTTCACCAAGGCGTGATGAAAGCAGTTTTCTCATTATCCTCTTCAGCAACCATGATCTGGTGATACCCCGCAAAGCAATCTGCAAAGGAGTACATGCCGTATTGAGCAATATTGTCAATGAGAATGTGGATAAATGGCACGAGAAAGCTATCTTTAAGGAAAGCTTTATTTAGATTCCGGTAATCCACGCAAACTCGCACATTTCCTCTAGGTATATGTGAGACCCCAAATTTTATGAATAAAGATTTAAATTTCTAGAAATATTTTTTTTTAATATTATGGTGTGGATTTGATATAATGCTATAGTTGTGGGTAATATTTATAAATTTTGCAAAGTAAGCAAGTTGTTATATAATATTCGATTGGTGGGGAATATTCATTTTAACAGGGGAATATTAAATGCGATGGCACAATCATTGGTGGACCCATGATCTAAGTATTGTCGTAGTTAGAAAACTATGTAATTATCTTTTATTAAAAATAAAGGCGAAGTGTTACCGTTAAAACCGCTGAACTACTCGGTAGTAAAAGTACGATGTCGTGTGGTTGCATAAGAAGACACCCGGATTGATTATTGATGCTTACGTAAGAAGTCACCAATTATACTCAATTATTTCTACAATAATTGTTGCATCATATCTCTCATATTATTGATTCAATTGTTGTCACAGCATCATCTGCATAATATGTTATATTATTAAATCAATTATTGAGACGACAAAGTTATTCATATTATTATTTGCAATATTGACAATGTATAGAAGTTCTGTCAATGAGAGGTTTGGTCGCCTAATTGCGTGCCAATAAGGAGAAATCCTTATCGGAAAGCCCCCTCTTTCCTGGGAACGACCTAGTTGTTAAATATTGTGAATTATAATATTAATGATGAATAAGTTCGTGTGATTAAAGATGAAATTGATAGTTCCATTGTGTTGGGATTTTTAGTGTTAGTGGAAATTGATATTTATTTCGATAATAATTGATGTCTGGAGGTTATATTGACCAATCGGGTAATTCACTGGATAAATGAGCAATTAATTGCTATTAATTCACATGCTTATAACTATGTGTTCACATGTGTGTACTATTGATTCACATGATTTACTATTAGGGGAGTTGGTGCAAGATTGATAATACTTGCATGACTAAATTAAAAATGGAGGTATAGATGAAGGTACTATACTGTAATTAGTTTTTTCACATGATTATACTATTAAGTCACATGAATGAACTATTGATTCACATGATTTACTATTAAGGGAGGTGGTGCAAGTTTGATAATACTTGCAGGACTAAATTAAAAATGAAGAAAAGAGGAAGGTATTATCTTTGTAATATTTCGAGCCCCAAAATGTGCAATTATTGAAACTATATTTTCCTATAAATAGAAGCTCATTCTTCCTTCATTTATCACCAATTCACTAAGTCTCACAAGAGCAATTATTATAGAGAGAAAGAAGTAGAGAAGCCTGCTACCTCACTGTCGACGTCGGGATTTTTGGGTGTCCCTTTCCGTTACTTGTTCTTTGGTGTTCTCATTTTAGGTGAGATTTGTTTGAAGTTTGAAAAAACAAGTGAAAAAGGTCCGACATGTATAATGTCGACGATGGGACTGTTAAGAGTCACCATTTGGTTTTTTAAATGGTTGTACCAACACAACCGAGAAAAGGTTTTCACATTGACCTAGTGATGTGACACTGATATACGGGTCGGCGAAACCGAGATTCATTTAGGGTCCGGGGACTTGGTTATGCGGGGGGGAAGGTGTTAGGCACCCCCCGACATCCGTGTTACCACGGTGACCGCCTCTTTTCAAGAAACTATTATCTTAGTGTGTGTGTGGGGGGGGGTCAATGTGCTGTTATATGAAAGTTGTGTGAGGCCTCGTTCGAACCTATATACACAGGGTTTGAATTTATGTAAAAATTTAGTTTTTAGCAAGATATGGCAATGATGTTTTATAAAAAAGGTTTTTCAAACCCTGATGCTCAATAGGAATTGAGACCTTTTACACTCCCATTTTTATTAAGTGAGCGGCTAGATTGATTTTATTTGACGGATGCGAGGCATCCGTATGAAAAATAATACATCCAAAAATAATGTCGACTTCCTCGTGGGTATGGAAACCATCTGAGGAAATACAGACATCGCAGAATAATTTACAAGCCGCCATACCGAAAATGTCCATCACGGGAACCGAATCTAGATCTAATGAGATGAATCTGTGATCACATGATTCCTAGGCGCACAGAATATTGCAATTTGTATAAAAGCAATAAGTAGGTATATATATAAAAGCGGTAAATATATATATACAGATAGGATCACCAACCACGAAGCACTTCCATGGGGGATCATAAATGTAAATAAAGTTGTAAATACGGTCAACCGCCACGAAGGAAACTCCAGGCGGGACAGAATGTAAATAAAGTTGTTAATGCGGTCAACTGCCACGAAGTAAACTCCAGGCAGGACTAAATGTAAAGAAAGCTGTAAAAGCGATCAACTGCCACGAAGGGAACTCCAGGCAGGACAAAATAAATAAATATATAAATATATATAAAAGCAATAAACGCACCGGATGTAAAATCCAGGCTCATCGAACATAGTTCGACCACAGTTCATATGTATAAGTATATATATATATATATATATATATAAAAGCGAGTAAACGCACCAGACCGAAGTCTAGGCTCATCGAACAAAGTCCGACACACAGTTGATATATATAAGTATATATATATATATAAGCGAATAAACGCACCAGACCGAAGTCTAGGCTCATCGAACAAAGTTCGACACACAGTTGATATATATATAAGTATATATATATATATAAATAAAGCGAATAAATGCACTGACATCAAAGTCAGGCTCATCGAACAAAGTCCGACACACACAAATGATATATATAAGTATATATATATATAAGTAATAAACGCACTGCATCAAAAAGTCTCAGGCTCATCGAACAAAGTCCGGCAGACATGCTTAATATATATATATATATATATATATATATATATATATATATATATATATATTAAAGCAAGAAACGCACTGCATCAAGTCTAGGCTCATCGAATAAAGTCCGATGACGCTTAATATATATAAGTATATATATATTAAAGCGATGAAACGCTCCGCATCAAGTTCAGGCTCAATCGAGGCATAACTCGATAATGTTAGTCAATATATATATAAATATATATATATATATATATATATATATATATATATATATATATACGATGGAATGAAACCACGGACCAAGTCCTGCAAAAAGCATGCAACACGACTCTCAACGTGTAGAAGGGTGTATGCAAATATGAAGAGAAAGACTCTAAAGTGTGTGAGAAGGCTTACAGCTGACTGATAAGAAGGACTTCTATATCTTTAGAGTGGGTAAACATTGGGCTTTTGTGGGTACAAAAGAGGTTATATATGAGCTCACAGGTGTTTGAAAGTGGGAAAATACATCATATGGCGAGTGCGAGCAAATTGTGCGAGGTTTTCCGTCTTTTTCTCTTAAAATCAGCACCCTAAGCCTCTTATTTAAAAAGGCAAATGTGTCATAGGTGTACTGTGGCTCACCACCAGTGTACCCGTAGGCGGGTCGGTCGGTCCGGGCTCGTCGGGTCGGGTCATCTCGGCACGTGCACTCGAACAATCGTAATGTTCACTCGAATTTTGAGAAGTGCAATCCGCATCCGTTTGGAGGTATTCAGGACCTATTTGGACCGCACCGCTGTGTCGAGAGAGTTGTCACGATGGCATGGGATTAGAGTTTGTCTGAAGTCTTTGAAGATGGGACGATGCCCTCCGATCTTCAAGCTTCAACTTTCATCCGCTTACCCCCCTATAATAGTCACTTTCGGATTGGTTAGCCTTGTGGGACATTATTGCATAGTGACGAGGCGACGTGGCATCGTGTTGGGATGAGATGGCGATGTTGCCCTCACGGCAGTTCTTCACCGGATTGGGCGATAAGCGAGCGTTGCTCGAGACTTACCGAGATTGGATTGCGCATTTGTTGAAGGTCCTCATTGTCATCTTTGAGGTGTGCTGTCTTCCCGATGTTATTATCGTGTTAGCACAATGTATTTTATTGTGAGTGCCGAGATTGAAGCTGATGGCATTTGAAACAAGCATTTCGGGGTCATCTCCGAAACGCATTCCTTGGGGTTATCACCAAGGTTGGTGGCTATTCCATGGTTGGGATCGAGACCGGATACCTCGGGGTTATCTCCGAGATTAATCGGTATTTTTTTGGTGTGTGTTCGATATCAGATCTGCAGTCTCGGGGTTAGATCCGAGGTTGAAACTGCTACTCCTGTCCCAGTTGCGATCCCGGTTAATGTTGAACTTCCTAGTGTCCGATATGGATTTGGATTGTCTTTCGTGGTTCTCTCTAAAAGACGAATTTGTCTTCTGCAATGTTAATAATGATGAGTACAGTAAAATTTCGAGTGTCTACAAATGCCCCTCTTTATCATACTCATGCATGGCGATGCATGGGTAGGATAAAGAATCCTAGACACTTGAAACGTAACAA
The DNA here is from genome assembly GCA_020205615.1 of Panax quinquefolius. NCBI lineage: Eukaryota > Viridiplantae > Streptophyta > Magnoliopsida > Apiales > Araliaceae > Panax > Panax quinquefolius. Next base: position 76,089,601 of record CM035151.1, read on the forward strand.
GATAAATATGGTACTATGGATAGTAACATGAGGCAAATGTATGATGCATGTGTACGGGGTTGTGGCCCAACATGTAAGACCCCAACTTATTATTAATGAAATTTAATTTTCTCTATTTATTATTTTGAAATAGTAAGGGTTGATTTGTTAATGTGGATAGTTATGGGTAAAATACGCAAATATTTCAAAATAAGCAAGTGGTTATAAAATATTCATTATTGTCGGGGAATATTCGTTTGGTCGTGGAATATTCGTCTTTGTGGGAATATTAAATGCGACCAGCAGCATTGCCGTGTGTGGGCCCATAACTAAAAAAGCGATTGGATGAAGAAAACGACAAATATAAGTTGTTTAAAAATAACAACGTAGTTTATTACAAGTAATATCTTGTTAAAATACTCGGTGGTTAAAACACAGATAGCACACGGTATTCCGCCAATTATTGATTCTTACGTAAGAAGGCACTACTCAATAATGGTTACAGTAATTACTGTTCAGTATTTTATTTTATTGATTTAATAATTATCTGCGTTGATATTTTATATTCGTTGTTTCAATAATTGTCATTACACGATTTTTTATTATCAAAGCAATAATTCATATTATCTGAATAATATTATTAGATAACATTATTGGCAATGTCTAGAAAGTTTTGTCTAAGGAGAGGTTTAGTCACCTAATTGCGTGCCAATAAGGAGAAATTCTTATTGGAAAGCCCCCTCTTTCTTGGGAACTGCCTGGTTGTCAATATTGTGATTCTGTAATATTATTTGTGAATAATTAATTATTGATTCATATGATGAGGAAAATATTGATTTTTATGTGGATATAGATGGAGAAAATTTTTAATGTGACAATTGTTGAAAATTGAAATTTTACCTTTTTTGATAAAATAATTCATTTAAATATATTATTATATTTTAATAATATAATAATGGTGATATTTTTACAACGAATGTGGGATATATGAGTATACGAGGAGGAAGAGTATTTTTGTTGCAATAAATGTTTAAAACATGTTAAACATGTCGGTGGACCCCATTTCTTGACTGAAATTTGATTATAGCCCGTAAAATCGCCTGTTTGTGGATTTCGGTCAATTTTTGTTTTGAATTTGGAAAAACTTTCTTCTGTAAAGTTGTAGAGAATTGAATTTCCTATAAAAAGTCGCGAGAATCGAATTTTCTGATAAAAGGGCTATTTATTATGAATTATTGAAGTTCCGAAGCTTTGAAATAATTGATTTTTGCAAGTTTTAATTATTTTATAAAAGAAAAACGTTTTTTAGATGTGTGAGCCTCATTTTACATGTGTTAGGTTGCTGATTTCATATTCTCAAAGGTTGGCGTAGACAAATTTTTATAAATATATTATTATATTAAATTTTCTGCTTTGGTGTTCTAAGCATTTTCCTATAAATAGGGTGCTTAGGTTAGAATTGAAAATCACACCGTAAACTCAAGTTTTCTCTATATATTATCGAGCGTATTCTTGTGAGTATTTTGAGTATACTTTGAGTATTGCTATACTGATTGCAAGTTCAAGTTATAGCCTATATCCAAAGTGTTTCAACTAAAGTCTTGTCTTTCGAGGTAAGGGATATTTTTTTTCGAATGATATTATTTCTTCAATATCATTATGCTAAAATATTGATCTGAAGTTTTTATCAAATTTGAAACTTTTGGTGTCGGAGTTACTATTCACGTATACGACACTATTCACGAATAAGGCATTATTCATCGAAAATGAAAATTTTCCTTTTCGTCTAAAATATCTATTCGGATACTAGCTTTGATTGTATCCATGTTTTATCATTCTTAAATTTTACACCACTATGATTATTTTTTGAGGTATTTTTGGACATGGATTAAACAAAGTACTAATCCTTAATCCTTAATCCTTGTCATTTTGTTTCAATTGGATTCGCTTTCTTTAAAATATTTTTCATCATCCTCGGTCTTAAATAATGATATTATTGAATATCTTTGGCTTGTAGTGCAAAGATGAATGATTTCGATGAATATTTTTGGTAGTAGTGCAAAGATGAACAGTGTTTAGATGAACATGACCAATCGATGAATATCTTTGGCTCAGTAGTGCAAAGATGAATATTTGATTCCGATGTATATTGATTGATGTTACAGGATAAAAGATGAGCATTTAACTTTTAAATTCATACATAAAAGATAGTAGTTTGCATTCTCTACTTAACTCTTCTAATGAATTATTATTTCCGTTATGAATATTGATTTAAAACTTGTTGTCTATTGTATTCTATTAGTTTTTTTTTCTGTTGAAGACTAATGATAATTTGTTGTATATTATCTTAGTCATAATATTCTTTACTTGGTCTAGTTGAGCTCACCCTTTTCCTTTTTGTTCCATTTTTCTTCTCGTGGAGGCGAGAATATAATGAGTACGCAGCCTGGGGTATGGAATGAAGGTTCTAGAGAGAGTTGTTTAGTAGTCCTCACCATTTTGTAAAATAATGTATCAATAAATGTGATGAGGATTTATTTGAGTATAGATATTGTCTAGAAGATAATATTTGTATTCAAACTCACAGTTTTACTGTTGTAATAATAAAGTTGTAGTTGTTTCTGTACTATGTATTGACAACTCAGAATGGGTGATGTATACCTATTTTGGGGGCGTCACACAACATGCTGGGGATGATTGCTAGTTCCCTGTTGCTTCAACTGGGGATTGGCAATACTGACCAGATCTGATGTGCAAGCCAAATCTATTAGGATATTGGTGTTGGAGTTATCACCAAATTCCTGTGTTCTTGATAACGACTTGATACTGAAGGGGTATCTCTTGTGTGTAAGAAATCTGTGGGGATAAAGCTTGATCTGTTTGAGGATGTGTATAACATATTCCATCATCTATCCTCTTGGATAATGTTGACCTCTCCTGGCTAGTATCGCCAGAATATGTCATGATTATGTTGGATTTACTGCCAACAACAAATGCTATCAGGGATGCCTGACCTTCGTTGATGTGTGAATCAACGGCTGAAACATCTTGTGGGATATACTGTCAAGGTTGCTTGACCTTCACGACGCAGTGAATCAACCAACAAAAACTCGTGAGGAGAGATCGTCAAGGTTGCTTGACCTTCGCTGATGTTTCGATCAATGGAGCATTGTATTGTGACCCCCGCCGGGGATTCGCTGGGGAATATGAGCAGCTAGGTATGAGAACCTCGAACAGCTCTATAGCTCTGACAGGTTTAAATGCTATCGGCTGAAATGATGTCAAGGTTGCTTGACCTTCGTTGATATGTGTGTCAACAGATGAACGTGTTATAACCCCCACCAGGGATCTACGTTGTAACCCCCGTCGGGGACTCACGTTGTAACCCCCGTCGGGGAATAGATGTCTTCTTCGACACTTAGTCATATAGATCATACCCCACCGTCAGTGGTGGCATTGGGTATGCGATCGTGGTATGATAGCATGTCACCGCCGCATTGTGGGTGATCAGAGATCTGCTGTCTTTGCAAAGATACCATGACCCTTTTGGCATTTCAGGTTCCTGCAGGATTTGTAGACGGGATGCTAGAGCATTGGCTACCTAATAGGCAGGTATTCCGTTTTGGCACCCATGAGTTGACTTCTACTCTAGAGGAGTATGCCCGTTTGACGATGCTACCCCTAGACCGGCCTTACGTACACATGGCTTTGGGAGACATGAGTAAACGATTCATGACTCTCACCGGATTGAGGCGCAGAGTGGTGCGGGATGAGCTGACATCTAGCCATGTGATCTCTCAGCGGTTTCTGTGTAACAGATTTGGTGCGAAAGATAGCTACTCATGACATTCAGGGGATTTCACTGTGTCAGAGGATCATTTGCATTCGGCCAGAGTTGATGTACTGATACTATGTGTACTGTCATACGTGTACATGCCGCGATACATAGATGAGATAGATATAGGCGTTATCATGGCGGTGAGAGCTCTCAGGGAGGGTCGTACCATTGTACCTATGATCATGGCAGAGACCTTGCGATCAGCGTCCTCTCGCTGCAGTACTTTCACCGTCGGTGTGTTTCTTGGGGAGTTCGGTCATGTTGTATGTGTGGTTTATGTCACACTTGCGACCAGTTGATACCTTTAGACGGCACGTGTATTATTTCTCCCATGAGGTGGCTATGTCGTATTCCTTTCAGCCATCGGAGTGTGTAGATGCTCAGTCCTGGTCCGCATTTTCGGCAGATATCCGAGATCCATTTAGCATATTGCTATGCTTGGGGCTTTGCTCACCAAACAGTTTCATTACTCATGCTCTGGGCATGGATTTCCTCCCTTTGGCTGGCTTGAGGGGCGTGACGACTTATCATCCATTGGCCGTGATATCGCGGTTTGACCCGGTTCGATTTTTCATCCTTTCGGGGCGCGGTCGGCGTTCGACTTCTCGATACCTCTCGGTAGAGGACCGATCTCGTGTATCGCTTCTTTGGGATCGGCAGAGCTAGTTTTGCTTTTCCTTCGGTCGTCCGGTTATTCCGTAGAGTACTCCGCATGGATGGAGATGGAGGTTTTATCGGCTGCAGCAGTATTTGCAGTACCAGAGATTGAGTTAGATGATGTAGAGCCTATAGAGGACATTGATACCTACATCGAGGAGGATACCGCTGTTGGGTTGCCAACATTTCTTCCAGATTCTCCTAGTACCAGTACTTTTGTGATCCAGCACTCGGCACAGTATTTTGAATAGAGTCTTCATCTAATGACCTTTGAGAGAGACCAAATTCGATCTATGATGTCGACTGCTCTTGAAGTGAGGGGCACCACCTATTAGAGAGAGACAAGGCATTAGCTCAGAGAGATGCATTGTTGTTGAGCGGGATGAGGCCAGTCGAGACAAGACGCATGATAGTTGAGCGGGATAGTGCTATATCTTCCGGGATGTGGTCATCACAGATAATCTTGCAATGAGGTCCCTTACCACTTTGGTATGATCGCGAGAGATGAGCACTTATATCGATGAGCATATGGTTATCATCATGCGATGGCTCTGGATCTGTTGGGTTATGTGGATATTCTTATCCGAGAGACTACTGACTTTACCTCCTTCATCCGAGAGGGATGCCATGTTGGTCTTGCTAGCTCGCATGTACCACGATTAAGTAGATGAGCTTGTATTTACACCTGCATAAACTAAACAGCCATTTTGTCATTTATACTGTTCACATTGTATATATATCAAACAACATTATATATGATAGGAAATATATATTTTGGATCACTTCCCTTTTAGATATGCCTTGCTATTTGCTTGATATTTTGCTGCTTGCTTGTGAGCTTATGATCTTGATGAATTACGAATTCTTCCTTGGTGGATGGACATTGAAATTTGTCTTTGGATAGTTCGAAATGGATCATCGATCTATGTATATCCTACCATCTTTGGTGTCTTGGGACTTATTTACGAATGGAAATGTGGAGAGGAGTGTGGCTTTCCTCTCTAAGATTGACCGCACCACGATGGTCGCCAAGATTCTATTTAAGAGAAGCTTAGTTAATTCCATCTCTTATGGATTGGTATTGCTCTTGAGTGTATGATGCGCACTTAGATGGTCGTCGAATCTCCTATTTGGGAGGAGTTCAGGTAATTCCATCCCTTTGGTATGAAGCCGAATGAAATGTAGTGGATTAAAAGAGAATCCCAATACCCGCTGACAATGGTTTGTGTTTTGGTAGGGGTGAGACCGCATTCCATGAATGGTACCCTACGTACTCCTATTGAAGAGGAGATTAGGTCTACGTAGTTCGAACTGGTGTAAGAGGTTCAACATTTGTATATAGGCGATATGGTGTAGGAATGTTTTTGGTTGTTTTATTTTTATAAGGAGAAGAGGGTAGAAATGTTTTTGTTTTATTGCGGCCGGGCCATATGAAATGGTTGCCTACATACTCTATTGAAGAGGAGATCAGTCGTCGTGTAGTTCTCCCCTCGGTGAGAAAGAAAAACCGTAATCCCATGTGCGGTCGAGTGTGGGGGAGGAGAAAGTTTAATCTAGGTTGAGGATAAAGCTGCGGTGGGAGAAGTTTGATCCCATGTATGGGTAGCCAAACTTGACGCAAGAGGTTCAATCCATGGTGGGATGACCTAAGTTGTATGGCGTAAAGGAGAAAGCCAGTGGCGGCTTGAAGAGTATGTTTCCACGAGGGGCAAAGTGTAGATAAGTTGTAGGTGGTAAAGGGTTAAAGAACCAAAATGGTGGTGACTGATGATGATGCACCGGGTGTTTCTTTGGTTACTTGAGACATAATACCGTTTCACGGTTATGCGAGTTGATGAGTTGTGGAAATTCATCGTAGTCCATTTCTTGTAATCTGAGGCGCCTCCTGTCAATACTTCTTTGACAATAAACGGGCCTTCCCAGTTAGGAGCGAATTTTCCTTTGGCCTGATCTTGGTTGTCAAGAATCTTCTTCAGAACCAAGTCATGTTGTTTAAATTGCCGTAGCCGGACTTTTTGTTGTAGGATCTAGGCGATCCTTTCTTTGATATAGTGACCATGGAAGATAGCCATGATTAGCTTTAAATCTGTCGAGAGACAATTGGTGATACATGTCTTGTACCCATTGGTTTTCATCCAGCTGAGCGTCGATCAACACTCTGAGAGATTCCATCTCAACTTCTATGGGGAGCACTGCTTCCATCCCATAGGTTAAAGCGTAGGGGGTTGCCCGGTTGAAGTCGCATTGTGGTTTCAGTAGGCTAACGAGTAAGAGCAGCAACAGTTAGAGCCAATCTTTGTGGTTGGCGGACATCTTTTGTATAATCTTCTTGATATTTTTGTTAGCCGCTTCAAATGTAACATTCATCTTCTTCGGACGATAGATGACGGAGAGTTAAGATGTTTGATGTGGAATTTACTTTGCATAATTCCTCCATCATTTTGTTGTTGAGGTTTTGGCATTGTCGACACAATCACCTCTGGTTGTCCATATCGACAAACGACATTATTTACGATGAAAGCAATGATGACTTCTTTAGTGACCACAGGGAAGGAGGCGCTTCTACCCACTTGGTGAAGTAGTCGATCATGGTGAAGATAAATCGGTGACCATTCTTGGCTTTAGGCTCAATGGGCCCAATAACGTCCATTCCCCACATTGAGAAGGGCGAAGGCGAACTCATATTGTGGAGCTCCCGTGGAGGGCGTGTATAGCATTCCCATGAATCAGCGCGATAGCATCTTCGGCGTGGTCGTTGCAATCGACTTTGAGAGATAGCCCGATAATGTCCCGTCCACGAGGACTTTCTTGACAAGGAGGGGCCACTCATGTGGGGGCCACAGACTCATATGGATGGATTTCATGCATAAGCCTTTGGGCTTGATCTTTGTCTAGACACCTGAGGAGATGTAGTCCTGCATCTCTTTTATAGAGCGCATCTCCACTCAAGTATAACTTCATAGAAAGTCGATGGATCCGCCTTTTCTCAGTCAGGCTCGCCTCAGCGGGTGTAGATCCATCTCACGAGATATTCCTTGATATCTTGATACCAAGGAGGTTGGATGGGAGGTAGCTCATCCGATACTTCTCAACGTAATTCCCATAGGTTGGGGCCTTGTGCGAGGAAATTGTGACGCTTGGCAAGTGTTCCTTGTCGATATCTGCGAATCAAGGAGGCCAAAGTTGCTAATGCGTCCATGAAATCATTCTATTACGAGGAATGTGTAGAAAGGAGATTTCTTGAACTCCAAAGCCATCTCCAAAACTTGCCGATGGTAAGGCGGCAAATGTAGTTCCTTGGTTTGATAGACTCGGTGGATTGTCTGATTACCAACTCTGAATCTCCAAGGACGATTAACAAACTTGATGCCCATTGAGCGGGCAAGTTTTAGCCCCATGAGATAGCCTTCATACTTAGCCGTATTGTTGGTGCAAACAAACTGTAATTTGGCAACAGCGGATCTCTGCTCCCCGTGTCGAGATACTAGAATTGCTCCAGCTCTAGAACCTTCCATGTTAACAGCTCCATCAAAATACATCCTCCATGATTGGTGTGTATCGTACTGATGGTGTTGCTGTACTGCCATTACTCCTTCATCGGGGAAATATGTTTCTAAGGGTTTGAAATCCCCTGAAGGTGCGGCGGCCAGTTGATCTGCGATTCCTTGACCTTTGATGGATTTTTAAGTCACATATCGATGTCAAATTGTTGTAGGATCAATGCCATCTGGACATGACCGGTAATTCAACATGGGTTTGTTGAACACGTGCTTGAGAGGATCCACGGGATATGAGATGGGTTGTGTGACCATGGAGGTAATGTTGTAACCTCATGGAAGCCCATGCTAAAAGCACAACATGTCTTCTCGATCGAGTGTACTTGTGTTCACTTCTTCTTTGAACCTTTTCTTTGAGGTAATAGATAGCTCGTTCTTGGCCTCTATCGTCTTTTCGTCCGAGCATCTGACCCGTGGCATTGTCACTTATGGACGGTACATGAACAGAGGAACATCATCCTGGGTGGTACCAAGATAGGAGCTTTGACTAAATTGTTTCTTGATTGTAAGGAAGGCATTACGGCACTCATCATTCCATTTCATGGAGGAGTTCTTCCTTAATAACTTGAAGATTGGCTCATAGGTTCTTTGTGAGTTGGGAGATAAACCTCTTTGATGAAGTTGATCCTTCCCAAAAATCCCCTTATTTCTTTTTCTGTCTGAGGAATGGGCATTTTCCGTGATGGCTTGGATTTTGGTAGGATCCACTTCAATCCCTTTGTGGTGACTAGAAATCCTAGCAACTTGCACGACTTAGATGCCAAAGGCGCACTTAGCTGGATTCAACTTCAAGTTGTACTTACATGCACTTTGTTGAACAACTTTTTGAGATGGTCTAGATGGTCATCCTCCTTCCGGGACTTGACAATGATGTCATCCACGTAGATCTCAATCTCTTTATGCATTAAGTCGTGGAAAAGAGCCATCATAGCTCGTTGATAGGTAGCTCCGGCATTGATGAGGCCGAATGACAACCGTCTATAGCAAAAAGTTCCCCAAGGAGTGATGAAAGCAGTCTTCTCACGATCTTCCTCGGCAACCATGATCTGATGGTACCCCGCAAAGCAATCGGCAAAGGAGTACATATCGTATTGCGCAGTATTATCAATGAGAATGTGGATAAATGGCACGGGAAAGCTATCTTTTAAGCAAGCTTTGTTCAAGTCCCGGTAATCCACGCAAACTCGCACCTTCCCTCCAGGTTTAGGCACGGGTACAATGTTGGATATCCACTCAGGATATGTAGACACCATGATGATGCCGGCTTGAAATTGTTTCACAATTTCTTCTTTCACCTTTAAACTCCACTCAGGTTTCAATCGCCTGAGCTTTTGCTTGATTGGCTTAAATCCTCTTTTATGGGAAGGGTGATGAAGGACAATGTCAGTGGATAAACCCACCATGTCTTCATGAGACCATGCAAACACATCCTGGAATTGGGTTAATAGCGTAACCATGTCATTCCGTTGGTTTGGGGTAAGGTCTGAACCAATCTGGATTAACTTAGGGCTTTCTAAGGTTCCGAGATTGAAAGAAGTGGTTTGATCAAGGTTGGGTTTGGGTTTGTCTTTGACCCATTCTTGAATTTCTGGAGGCACCTTAATGTCATCCTGGAGATCCATCAAGGTTGAATTCATCTCTACATCAAAGTTTCATCCCTTGTGTAGGAGAGGCATCGTATCCACAAATACAGGCACATCTAAATTTAGAGTCCTGAAACAAAATATGCTTTCACTTAGTATATATGAAATGCGTTGATCATACACAATGTTAGCATATACTGGCAAAATAAACTGCTAATACTGTACAAAAAAGTAAGCAGTTATTATATCTCTGAGAAAAAAAAGAATTTACGCCCGCTTTTACCTTTCGATCGACCAAAGCAAGGAATGTTGTTCCAATTGGTAAGGTAAAGTCCGGGTGGACCATGATGATGGAGGGATTGTCATCATCCTCTTTGTCCCGAATGATGGCCATTACGTCGGGCAATCATCATCAGGTGTATATCTGTTGGTATGTTCATCATGGATGATGATCATGCGTGCAGGACATTATTCGGACAACGTTTTCCTTGATTCTCCGCTCCTCTTCTTCGATTGCGGGATTTGGAATAACGATTTTCTTTTCCTCCACCCCGGTTTGACTTAGGAAATAACATAGCCCATGACATTGGTGGCACCTTTACTGGAGGTTGTGCGAACTCAGAGTTTAAAGGCGAAGCCAGACGCCACATGGTTGAAGCTGAAGGAATCTGTTGATGCTTATGAGGATTCCTGTGACTAGAGCTGGCAGAATAGCCTAGTCCAGCTATTCCAACTTGCTTGGTTAATCGAATGGGTCTTTGGATACCTGGCCATCTTTACCCAACCCTTGTCTGGCTTATGACCCAACGACATCATTTCTTGAGTGGTGACATCATCACCTCGGCGAAATGTGGGGTTGAGCGATGGTGCTCCAATAGCGTGGTATTGGGTGTTGCTTATTTCAAAGCATGAAAACCGACTGGTTCTACGTCTGCATTGGCATTGATGAATGGAATGTCCCCGTGCTGAGGAATCTCTGGTTCAGCGTTGACCGTGACCAGGCTATTGTTGATAATGTACTTCAATTGTTGGTGAAGGGTGGAGGGAATGCCCCTGCCATATGGATCCATGGTCGTCCCAAAAGCGGGTTGTATCCGAATCTATCTTGAGCACATGGAAGGATCTGTGAGAATGTATGAGGGCCAATTTTGATTGGCGACTCAATTACTCCAATGAAGTTCTGGCGGGCTCCATCAAAAGCTTTGATGATAGTATGGCTACTCCGAATTCGGTTGAGATTGATATTCATCTTCACCAAAGTGGCATATGGGCGGATATTTTGAGAGGAACCTCCATCTATTAAGACTCCAAACTACCATATATCCGGAGGACAAAGGCCATGATAATGTGCAACGGTTTACTGATGACCGGTCCCTTTGGCGGTATGTCATCATCGATGAAGGATATCACATTGTTGTTGAAAATGTGATCAACCATATGTTGAAACTTTTACATATCCAGCGATGTCGGAAGATAGGCTTCTTCCAAAACCTTTAACAAGACCTTCCGGGTGATTCTCGGAAGTTAGGACCAAGTCCAAAATTGATATTTGTGGTGGAGCTTCCTTCAAGCTTAAAACCACCGAGGCTTCGTTATGACCCACGGTCTGCGAGGAATTTTTCAATCTTCTCCATGGGTATTTTCCCCTTTGATTTGGTGGTGGGGTTCATCACCCGATGGGGAAGATCTGGTGGATTTTTCTTCGACACTTTGATGGCGGTGGTATGTGAGGTGGATCCTTCACCTTCTCCATAATTCCACGGAACCTTGCATTGAAGCTAACAATAGGATATTGTGCTCGCGTGGCAAGTTGATTGGCTCGGGGCGGCCACTTTTAAAGGAAGGATTGTTTCCTCCTTTGAGCCGAATTATCGGTGTTGTGAGTGTTATTAATCCCATCACCTTGGTTTGTAATATCCTTGCATATGCTTGTCATTAGATTTTGAAAAGTGGTAGGAGTGCGGAAGCGTAAAATCGAGTTTCAAATTGCAAAAAAGCGTTAAAACCATAAAATTTACAAATCACCCACCCTTATGCATAATTATTAATTAAGCGAAAAGATAAAGAATAAAATCATACCCTTGAAGATCGAGCTTCCTCGGTACAAGTTCACCTCCAAATCCTTTTCGCGTTCAACTTGAATCCACAAGGTTTGGTTCCTTCCTTTGATCAACGTTAGCCACCCATATGTTTGGCCTCTGGAGGTGATCCACCAAGAAAAATAAATTCAAGAAGAAGGGTGTTTGGCTCAAACCTAGTTTTCTATCTCTATAGAAAAGGCGTACTCTCCAACAAATTGGAATTATTATTTGTAAAAGTCAACAACCCATACCACCCATAATAAGACTCCTCTTATATAGATGTGGGCAACCCACCTTAACAATTAAGGAATTGGGTTTTATTTAATTAATTAAATTCTTTTAATTAATTAAGCTCCCTAATCTTATTAGGGATAATTAATTAAACTCCTTTAATTAATTTTCCTTCCTAATCCATTAGGAATAAATGAGAGTACTTATATTAAATTAATTCCTAAACTCTTTTAGAAATTAAAATAATAATAATTGTAATAATATTAATAAGACTCCTCTTATTAATTTATATTTAATATTTCTAAAATATTAAATAATAAATATTAAGCTATTTAATTTATTCTATCACCATAGATTAAATTAAATATACTTAACATATTATTACGATTATGCCATTAACTTCTTAAATAATTATTCTTCCTTTTATGGTGTGACCCTTTTAGGTTCTCCATATTAAACCGGTTGTGAATAAATCAATTAGAACAATTCTAATCTTATTTAAATAAATAAATTAAACAATTAATTTATTTAAATAAATAATATTTATTCTCTGATAGGGATAAGCCTCCCTAGCGATCAACGACTTTCCGGATAATATAGATTTCAACATTAATCATTAAAGAACCTTTGAGTAAATAGTTCTTAAATACAATTCAATCCTTCCACCATCTGATGTCCCAATTAAATATAAGACATGGAATTCTTGTCGAAGTCTTATTTTATTTAATTATATGTATTTCGATCTTTAAATGCACAACTCCAAATAATGCAAATTAGAAACTCCTTTCTAATTTCATTACGCTTAACCAAGGACTCTTTGGGTTGTCATTTATCGAATCACATAGGACATTTCTCTTCTTTTATTAGAAGTGGTAGATTCTTTATTGATCATACATTATCTCCATGTATACAACTTATTATACCCAAGCATACCCTTTGATATACCCTAAGGGTCTTAAGGAATAAGTCAAAATATAACTCATCATACACAAGATACTATGATGATCTCAAGTCCAAGGATCACTTGTACTACTATCACTACTGAGAATTCCTATTGACGAGCAAATAAAACTCCATTAGGTATTCCTTAGCGAGCCACGTTCGATGAACTTATTCTCTAATAAGCACCTACATACTTGCTTTAGTGTCTCCACACAAATGATCATGAGATCAATCATCCTCATCCAATGAAATGAACAACGTATGTACCAATCTATCCGGATTCACTAATCCCCAATTTAGTAATCCAATGATTGGGAACTATTTTAGTTTTAAGCTTTCTAAGAATTTAGATCTCATTAGAATGATCATCATCATTATTCTAAAAGCATTGCTTAAAACTATGGGTTTATCACATATTATAAAAACAACATCATGTAGATAATTAAAAGCCTTTAATAAATTAATACTTTTTATTAATAAATGAATAAGATTATTACAAAAGTATATGCTTTATCATCAAACATGATTGGCTTGTGTGCATATTACTTTCAATCTCCCACTTGCACTAAAAAGCCAATCGTCATGGTATCTTATACTCTTCTTCTCTAAGTGGCGATTATCCTGCTTTGTTGGATAAGCTTTAGTTAATGGATATGTAATGTTGTTCTTGAGAGTCCACTATCTCTATAGTGATTTCCCATCTTTCAATGATTCTAATAATCAAATGAAAGTGCCACAACACATGTTTAGATCCAAGATGAGACTTAGGAACTATTCCTAGTTACGTAATGAACTTTTAATCCAAACAATCAACTTGCGACTTCATTTATAGCTATATACTTTGTCTTTATCACTAAACCAACAACTCTTTCTTTGTTTGGAACCTTTCGAATTCAACTGCACCTTTGTTCAAGATAACGCTTTACCTTAAAGTGGATTTTTACATCTTTGTGCATGCAGAAAAACTTGAGTCTGTTAAGCCCTCTAGTTTTAATTTAGACCCACCATGAATATGATCACATCCTTAGTCTTGGGTTAAGCACTTTAAGATGTTTTCAGCGACTCATAGTGAACTTCTCCATAATATGGTGATCGACATCGGGTCTCGTATATTTCATTGCATACATGATTGTCACTCATGCGACTCTCTTTTTAGAGTGCATGGGGACTATTAAGAGATACACTCCATAGCTCATCGACATGAGACATCTCTTGGAGTTTGCCATGCTAAACGACTTTAGCATCAAATGAATATCGTTCCTTGGGTTAAGTCGAGCATCCTCTTAAATCTATCTATATAGATTTATATCCCCAATTAAGATACTCTTCCCAAATCATTCATGGAGGAATGTTTAGACAACTTTATCTTTCTTGATTGTAGCATTGGTATGTCATTCCTTATCCGTAGTATATCAACATATAATATTAGGAATGTCACGGCGCTCCCCTCGAACCCTTTTGTACACACTAGAACTCTTACCTCATCGTATGTAACTAACGGATCATCATCTTCTATGATGTGTACCTCATCATCATCATCATCATCATGATGAATCCATACCTCCTAGGTATCTTGATTACTATTCGATTTACGATTCGGTTGTGGTACAATAGGTCTATCTATAGGTTCCTCTTATTTGACTTATAGTGTTTTGTGGTTCTTGAACTCTTGAAGATCTATTATCCTCCCACTAGCCCTTTCAATGATAAACACCTTTATCTTAGAAGCGGCGTGTTTTGAACAAACACCTTTTGCTAAGTAGGATTATAGAACATATACCCTAAACTTACTTTAGGATGTCCCACAAATCGTACTTATCAAATCTTGTCCCAAGCTTATCCTTTGAAACCTTTTCACATAAGTTGGACAACCCCTTATCTTAACATACTTAAGATTAGGAATCCTCCCCATCCATAACTTTTATGGAGTCTTGGGGTAGGATTTTGAGGTTACCATTTTCGTAGTAGATATGTACGGCCATTTCTAGGACATGATCCTGAAGGATCTTTGGAATGTCGGTAAAATCATTATGGACCGCACCATGTCCAACAAGGTACGATTTTTCATTCAAATACATCAATCAATTATTACGTATCGGGATGTGTCCATTATGAGAAAACCATTTGAGATGATCTAGAAACTTATTGCACAAGTATTTATTCCTTGATCTAATCAAAGAATCTTAATACTTTGCCAATTTGTTTCACTTTTGAATTCTTTGAACCTTTCAAATAATTCACACTTGTATTCAACAAATACACACATTCAACTCTTTGAATGATCATCTCCTTTTCTTATACTAATTTGTTCAATATGCAAAATTATTTTCATGTAAGTCAGTATACAAAATCCATTAAGTAATATTCGATTCTATACAAAACATTATTATTATAAATAGAACAACAATTGTTCTTAATTATAATACCAAAATTTTATTGTCCAACAATAAAATGGAAATAATATTTCTAACAAGAACTGGAATACAATAACAACTTATTGACTTAATAGATTTGCCGTAGGCATTGCTAAACTATAAGTTTCTATGGCTAATATGGCAACCTTTGCTACATTTCCTTACATAGGATTACTTATATTTGTTTAGCTTTCTACTTACTGCTTGGTCCTTCATAAATCTATATTTATGATAACCAAAGTCGGTATCCAATACCCAAGTAGAACCTTGACTTAAAGAAAAATTTATTTCAATCATGAACAAAAACTGTATTGTAACCGAAACTTCACTAAGCTTCTTTGGTTAGCCTCTGCAAGATGCTTCTCGCAGTTTCTTTCCGGTGTCCAGGCTTATTGCAGTGGAAGCAAACTCCTTTGCTATCCATGTCGATTTTGTTCTTATTATCCTTTGTTTATTCCTTTCTATTTACCTTCTTTGAATCGTTCTTCTTTTCAGAAGATCCTTTGGCCCCTACCAGTAAGACTTGATCTTTCTTGGTTGGAAAGTGACTCTCAACATTTTTCAATATGTTAAGCAAATCAGCGAAACTGATATCTAGCTTGTTCATATGAAAAATTCACAACAATTGTGAAAGGAGTCCGGGAGTGAGTGCAAGATCAAATCTTGGCTCAACTCTCCATCCATGACAAAACCGGTTGTCTAATTGATCAATCAAATTGATTATGTTAAGAACTTTTATGCATCTTATAGTGCCATTGGCCATTCTAGATCGGAAGAGCTCCTTAGATATGTCGATATCTATCGGTCCTACTTTCCTCACCATCAACTACTTGATGTGCGGGAATATAGTAGAAGCATCCATAGTTTCATCTTGTGGCTTGAAGCTCGTTACTCGTGGATGCGAGCATGATGCATTGAGCCAATCATGCATCATCTTGCCACTTTCTAAAAGTAGCAATCTCTTCCTCGAGGCATTATGCGCAACCATTGCGAGGATAGGCGTATTAAGGACATAAGATAGCTTTTCATTTATGAGAACTATTCTCAAATTCCTTAACCAATCCGTTTAATTGATTACGGTTAATTTAGCATCTAATATGCTTCGCGATGATAGTAATTTTAGACATTGTAAAATTACGTAAATGAATTTGTAATTAACAACATTTTAACATACATTCTTTTATTAATTACCAAAATAATTTAGGTCTTGTTTTAAATTGGTATCTCCCACTATTTTCTTCAAACTATATTACCCTCACTTATATAGTTCGGCAAAATCTAATTAAAGATTTGCTAGTGAGAATAAGGATCCCATTTCAAATGTATATAGCCTTGTGGTGACACAACAAACTATATATAAATAAATAGGTAGACAACTTTTGTCAATTACATCAACTATCTGCAACTCCTTTTCTTTTTGCCTCTTAGATTATTTTGATCAGTGGTGGCACATCCGAATCAAAATTATCCAAGTTAAGTCCGACCTAGCACTCCATATATTCAAAAAAAAAATATCATCCTTGTGGTGACACAACAAAAACAATATTGTTCAATTTTCTTTATAAGCATCAAATGTGATAAATTAACATCTTAAATACTTAATACTTGCCTTGTGGTGACACAACAAACTCATATTAAATATTTAATACTCTATTAATTTTATCATGCTAGAAAGCGACGTTCGATATTCCAAATATCTTTGAGCGCTTAGGACTTAATATAAAAAATTGAGGGGTTTGTTATTAATTTGTCTCATCTTGTTTAAGCGCACGTACATATATATATATAAAATACGTCGTATATTAATTAACATGCGAAGCATGTTTGCATAATATATAATATATATATAGTATAAGCATGCACATATAGAATACTATATTCTACCCGGATTGATTATGGACTTTTATTCTAGTTTGGTTCACTAGAGCCACCAAGTGAACCAAAAGGTCAAACCCCCAGGGGTGCGAGAAATAATATTTAAATATAACTATTACATTTAAACTTGGGGCTCCATTACAAGCGGGTCTTCAAGCGCTCCTTGTTCCTTGATCTCCAATTTTTCAAAATTAATTCTAACTATTCCTATTACAAAACTATTTAAAATAAATAGAAACCTTGATCAGCAGTCAAGGGGAAGTACATAGGAGGGAGATAGAATTTACATTAAGAAAAAATTAGAGAAGGCGAGTCTGTGAGACCCCATTTAATAAAACCCATACATTCATGCATCCAACTAAAATAAAATCCAATCATATTGGTCGATAGTCCATAATCAATCCCATTTATTATCATACACATCACCATATGCATCAATAAATAATATTCATCTTATGAATAATAAACATTTAATATATATATTGATATCATTTAATGGGCAAATTTAGTTAGTATAAAATCTATTTTTGAATCAAAATAAACTCCTTTATTTTAATCCAAATTTAAATCAAAATAAAACTATTTTATTTTAATTTATCCTATTTTGAATAAAATAAACTATTTTATTTTAATCAAAATCTTTAATCAAAATAAACTCCTTTATTTTAATTAATTATGGAATCCAATTCCATATAAAAAAAAATCTTTAATTAAAATAAACTCTTTTATTTTAATTAATTATGAATCCATTCCATAAAAAAAAAAATGTTAAAGGAAACACTATTTTCATTCCTATTCACAAATAAACTCCTTTATTTTGAATAATATGAAATCTTATTTCATATTTAAATAAACTCCTTTATTTAAGGAAACATGGATTCTCTTTTCCTATTCACAAATAAACTCTTTTATTTTGAATAATATGAAATCTTTATTTCATTTTGAAATAAACTCCTTTATTTAAGAAATCTTATTTTCATTCACTAAATAAACTCCTTTATTTAAGAAAAATATAAATCCAATTTCAACTCCAATTAGTTATCATGGAATCCAATTCCAACTCTAATTAGTTAGCATGAAATTTAATTTTAAAATTAAAATAAACTTTATATTTTAATATTAAAATAAACCTTTTATTTTTAAAATTAAAATAAACTTTTTATTTTAAAATTAAAATAAACTTTTATTTTAATTATAAAATAATTATAATATATATATATATATATATATATATATATATATATATATATATATATATATATATATATATATATATATATATATATATATATATAATAACTCTCCTTGATTTCGAATAATTTAGAATAAATAATATATACATATATATATATATTTCCTTATTGAATTTATTTTGATATATATATATATATATATATATATATATAATTATATATTAAATCATACGAAGAATATTATATATATTAACTTTCAATTTTGTATAAAATTTTAAAAAATGCATTTTTTTTAATTTTGAAATTACCTTTTTTTTTTAAAAATTTCAATTTATTAATTTTTAAATAGCATCTTTCTTTAATTTCGTAGCCTTTTACTTTATTTTATGCCACAATTAAAAATTAAAATTAAGATTTTATAATTGTTTGTTTTTTTTTTTTTTTTTTTTTTTTTAAATTTTATCTGATAAAATTATGCCCAATTAAATTGTTCTAAACACATATCAATATACATATCAAATTAAAACAATTAATAATTTGCATAAAGGTTTGGCTCTGATGCCCTTTATTAGGTTTGTAATATTCATGAATGCTTGATCAAATTGCATAAAAAGTGCGAAAGCGTGTAAAAATCGAGTTTAAAATTTTTACAAACCATATACCCGGATCACCCTTTATGCACAATTATTAATTAAGCGAAAAGATAAAGAATAAAATCATACCCTTGAAGATCGAGCTTCCTCGGTACAAGTTCACCTCCAATCCTTTTCGCGTTCAACTTGAATCCACCGGGTTTGGTTCCTTCCTTTGATCAACGTTAGCCACCCATGTGTGTTTGGCCTCTGGAGGTGATCCACCAGGAAAAGAATAAAATTCAAGAAGATGGGTGTTTGGCTCAAACCCTAGTTTTCTATCTCTATAGAAAAAAGGCGTACTCTCCAACAAATTGGAATTATTACGTTGTAAAAAGTCAACAACCCATATACCCATATATAAGACTCCTCTTATTTATAGATGTGGGCAACCCACCTTAACAATTAAGGAATTGGTTTTATTAATTAATTAAATTCTTTTAATTAATTAAGCTCCCTAATCTTATTAGGGATAATTAATTAAACTCCTTTAATTAATTTTCCTTCCTAATCCAATTAGGAATAAATGAGAGTACTTATATTAAATTAATTCCTAAACTCTTTTAGAAATTAAAATAATAATAATTGTAATAATATTAATAAGACTCCTCTTATTAATTTATATTTAATATTTCTAAAATATTAAATAATAAATATTAAGCTATTTAATTTATTCTATCACCATAGATTAAATTAAATATACTTAACATTTTATTACGATTATGCCATTAACTTCTTAAATAATTATTCTTCCTTTTATGGTGTGACCCTTTAGGTTCTCCATATTAAACCGGTTGTGAATAAATCAATTAGAACAATTCTAATCTTATTTAAATAAATAAATTAAACAATTAATTTATTTAAATAAATATTTATTCTCTGATAGGGGATAAGCCTCCCTAGCGATCAACGACTTTCCGGATAATATAGATTTCAACATTAATCATTAAAGAACCTTTGAGTAAATAGTTCTGATGCAATTCAATCCTTCCACCATCTGATGTCCCAATTAAATATAAGACATGGAATTCTTTGTCAAGTCTTATTTTATTTAATTATATGTATTTCGACTCTTAAATGCACAACTCCAAATAATGCAAATTAGAAACTCCTTTCTAATTTCATTACGCCTTAACCAAGGACTCTTTGGGTTGTCATTTATCGAATCACATAGGACATTTCTCTTCTTTTATTAGAAGTGGTAGATTCTTTATTGATCATACATTATCTCCATATACAACTTATTATACCCAAGCATACCCTTTGATATACCCTAAGGGTCTTAAGGAATAAGTCAAAGTATAACTCATCATACACAAGATACTATGATGATCTCAAGTCGAGGATCACTTGTCTTACTATCACTTCTGAGAATTCCTATTGACGAGCAAATAAAACTCCATTAGGTATTCCTTAGCGAGCCACGTTCGATGAACTTATTCTCTAATAAGCACCTACATACTTGCTTTAGTGTCTCCACACAAATGATCATGAGATCAATCATCCTCATCCATCGAGCAAGCAGCGTATGTACCAATCTATCCGGATTCACTAATCCCCAATTTAGTAATCCAATGATTGGGAACTATTTTAGTTTTAAGCTTTCTAAGAATTTAGATCTCATTAGAATGATCATCATCATTATTCTAAAAGCATTGCTTAAAACTATGGGTTTATCACATATTATAAAAACAACATCATGTAGATAATTAAAAGCCTTTAATAAATTAATACTTTTTATTAATAAATGAATAAGATTATTACAAAGTATATGCTTTATCATCAAACATGATTGGCTTGTGTGCATATTACTTTCAACCTTCTCCATAATCCCTTGGCTTGTGTAGATATAATATTGTTTGCTACCACACTTTTTCCACTGTTTCCTCCTTTGAGTTGGGGGCTTGTGAGAATATTCTAATCCAACTTCACTTATAAATGCTACCACACTTTTCCACTTAGTAGGGTGTTCTCATTGCACGTAACCAAGCTACCAAGCGCCTTTGTCGGGAATATTAGTTTGATGCGTGGAATATTCGTCTTTGTCGAGGGAATATTAATGCGGCCAGTAGCACCGTGTAGCTGGGCCCATGCTTGGCGATTGGATGGAAAGAAAGCGACAAATATATTGGTTAAAATAACACCACTTCGATTAGATTTTGAATAAGGTGGCGAGTGCCCAAGATTCTTACGTGTTGTGTGACCGAGATCGGGAGTATTGACATACTCCATCGAGTTGTACCGTCCCGAATGGGGGTTGATTGGAGGTAGAAGGGAACTGATCCTTCCTTCATTGATTAACATGTGAAGGATTTCCTCCATGGGTTGGCCCAAATAGGTGAATTCCCGTTTGTTGGCGAAATCCCGATGGGCTTTGGCATTTGCTCTCTTCGTCACTTTGTCTTCTAGCATTTCATTTTCTGAAAGGGACGAGGGAATATTCATGACGATTGGTAGGAGACTAGCATGCTCCTGGCTGATTAATTGCCGAGTCACTTGATGTTGATAAGTCACCAGTTCCTCCAATTGCTCAATTTGTTTGCAGAGAGCTTTCATCTTTCGTTCCATTGTGAACTGGAACTTAGCATAATCCCATCTGTCATCACCGTCTTTGATGGTCTGGGGGGAATCACAGCTAAAGTTGGAACTCTGTCCATTGCTCCAATTAATCATGTTGACCTCTTCTTCTTTGTGTTAAGGAAGAGGGTTGTCTTGTACGTGAGGCTGATCGGGTTTGGTGACTACGATCTCTCCATTATCTATTAGGTCCTGGATCTTGTGTTTCAAGGCCCAACAATCCTGAGTATCATGTCCAGGTGCCCGGCATGATAAACACATTTCCTAGCGACATTGAAACCCGTCCATTAGAAATTTGGTGGTGGAAGAAGATGCGTAATTTTCTTACGTGTTGTCGGAAGATTAAGAATGTTCTCGAGGTATCCCCTAAGGGTGTAAACACTTTCGATGGCGTTTGACTTCTCCACCTTTTTAGTCTTTGGAGGGTTTGCGGTGTCTTTGGAAAGGGAGTGTAGTTTCTCCTTTGAATGGGCATACTTTGATTGCCTTTTTGCCCCTATAGTATCAGGGAAACATCTTCCTCTTTCTTTTTATGGACCCTCCGGGGGTTGTTCCCATAATTTCTAGATTGGATGTGATCAGCAACAGCTTTGAGTGCGGCTAGGTCTTGAATCTTTCCTGACTTCAACCCCATTTTAGCCATCTCCCCATGTTTAACCATTTCAGAAAACGGTTTATCGATGCCGGCTAAAACTCTCTCATAGAAGGGAGCTTCTTGTATGTCTATGAATGTCATGACCATTTCTGATTCTGACATGGCAGGACTAACTTGGGCAGCCAGGCGTCTCCACCTTTGAGCATACTCTCTGAAAGACTCGTTAGACTGTTTCTTGATCTTGGTAATTTGATACCGATCAGGAGCCATTTGAGTTTGAAAATTGTATTGAGTGAGGAAGGCATGTGCTAGCTCTTCCCAGCTGTGGATTTTGGAGTTGTCTAATCTTGTGTACCACGAACGGGCTTCTCCAGTTAGACTCTTTTGGAACAATTGCATTCTGAGTTTTTCATCCTCTGCATAGGATCCCAGTTCTCCAATAAAGACTTTTAAATGTGTATAAGGATCCCATAACCCGTCATATTTTTCAAAGTCAGGAGTTTTAAATTTTTCTGGATAGTGAACACCAGGAAAATACATAGATCAGCATATGAAACACTCCCGTGTGTTCCAATTCCTTTGATAGCGCGAAGGGTCTCTTCCATTTGGAGGACTTTCTTTTTGATGTCACCATTGTCTGGATCTCTAGTGGAATGGGCAGCATCCTGCGTTTTGTTGGTCGTATCCAACTGTGGCTCTGGTATGGTAATGACCGGAATTCCTCCTTGTGTGGAGGTCTCGATATGTCTGGTATTTCTCGACCTGTGTAGACTAGGTGTAATTCTTTTAATAGAAACGACCAAATCATAATCTGTTTGCTTAACTCATCAATTCTTTCTTTGAAACTGGATTAAGTTCGATCTGGTCGGGATAGCGACATGATTAATCGTAAACATGCCCTTTTTGACTTTGACCAGTAGTAGGTCCGATTGATTCCTCACGAAAAACTTGGCATAGTTTAGTCCTTAGGGAAGGTGTATAATGACATGTTATGTGATGTGTCCATTTTAGGAATTTTATCCTGCAAAATGGGTGTCAGCTGTTTGTAGTATGTATGTGGACATATTGCTTCATATTTCCCATTATATGGAGATAGATATGGAATGAAATTACAAGTAATTGTGTTTTACAAGTAATTGAAATGAGAGCATGAAGAGACTTTCCTTCGTTTTGGGTTTATCAGAGGCTGACCTGTCTTAGGTTACTCTCGTGGCTTTTTGGCATGAAGGTTCCCAAATCATCGCAATCTACTAGACGGGAAGTTAATCCGGTCTTTCAACCTGGAGCAAATTTGGGTGGTGCCTTTCACGAGCCTCGGAGAATTAGTCTTCTCACGAGTCCAAATAATCAAACACCGACCGGGATAGCCTCCTGGTGGAGGGACCACACAACATACATTCACATACATCGCGTCTCACCGTATGAAATGATGACATGTGCGAAGCACTAACATCACACGCAGATATGATGCGAAGCACTAAGCTCAAATAAGACATGCATTCATACACATTCATCTAATGTAAATGCAACATCCACACACAAGCATATAACATTTTTGAAAAGATTGTAGTAGCGGCTTAAATCCTCTTCTGGAGTCCCAATGAGAGTAGCCACACAATACGACGTCGGGATTTTTGGGTGTCCCTTTCCGTTACTTGTTCTTTGGTGTTCTCATTTTAGGTGAGATTTGTTTGAAAAAACAAGTAAAAAAGGTCCGACGTGTATAATGTCGACGATAGGACTGTTAAGAGTCGCCAGTTGGTTTTTTAAATGGTTATACCAACACAACCGAGAAAAGTTTTGCACATTGACCCAGTGATGTGACACTGATATACAGGTCGATGAAATCGAGATTCATTTAGGGTCCGGGGACTTGGTTATACGGGGGGGAGGTGTTAGGCACCCCCCGACATCCGTGTTACCACGGTGACCGCCTCTTTTCAAAAAACTATTATCTGTGTGTGTGTGTGTGTGTGTGTGTCAATGTGTCATTATATATGAAAGTTGTGTGAGGCCTCGTTCGAACCTATATACACGTGGTTTGAATTTATGTAAAATTTAGTTTTTAGCAAGATATGGCAATGATGTTTTATAAAAGGTTTTTCAAACCACGATGCTCAATAGGAATTGAGACCTTTTACACTCCCATTTTATTAAGTGGCGGCTTTGATTGATTTTATTTGGCGGATGTGAGGCATCCGTATGAAAAATAATAATATCCAAAATAATGTCGACTTCCTCGTGGGTATGGAAACCATCTGAGGAAATACAAGACATCGCAGAATAATTTACAAAGTCGCTACAACTGAAAATGTCCATCACGGAACCGAATCTAGATCCAATGAGATGAATCAGTGATCACGTGATTCTAGGCGCCTGAGAATATTGCAATTTGTATAAAAGCAATAAGCGGTATATATATAAAAGCGGTAAATATATATATATATATATACAGATAGGATCACCAACCACGAAGCACTTCCATGGGGGATCAGAAATGTAAATAAAGTTGTAAATACGGTCAACCGCCACGAAGGAAACTCCAGGAGGGACAGAATGTAAATAAAGTTGTAAATGCGGTCAACTGCCACGAAGTAAACTCCAGGCAGGACTAAATGTAAAGAAAGCTGTAAAAGCGATCAACTGCCACGAAGGGAACTCCAGGCAGGACAAAATAAATAAATATATATATATATATATATATATATATATGTATAAATCCAGGCTCATCGAACATAGTTCGACCACAGTTCATATATATAAGTATATATATATATATATATATAAGCGAGTAAACGCACCAGACCGAAGTCTAGGCTCATCGAACAAAGTCCGACACACAGTTGATATATATATATATATATATATATATATATATATATATATATATATATATAAGCGAATAAACGCACTGCATCAAAAGTCAGGCTCATCGAACAAAGTCCAATACACACATGTTGATATATATAAGTATATATATATATATAAGTAATAAACGCATAAACGCAAGCATCTATCAGGCTCATCGAACAAAGTCCGACACACAATATATATATATATATATATAGTATATATATATATATATTTAATAAACGCATCTGCATCAAGTCAGGCTCATCGAACAAAGTCAAATATTTCGATAGTTATATATATATATATATATATATATATATATATATATATATATATATTAAAGCGATAAACATCGGGTTCAAATCTAGGCTCAATCGAGGCATAACTCGATAATGTTAGTCTATATATATATATATATATATATATAATATATATATATATATACACACTGGAATGAAACCACAGACCGAAGTCCGGGCAAAAGCAAGCAACACAACTCTCAACGTGTAGAAGGGTGTGTGCAAATATGAAGAGAAAGACTCTAGAGTGTGTGAGAAGGCTTACAGCTGACTGATAAGAAGGGCTTTTATATCTTTAGAGTGGGTAAACATTGGGCTTTTGTGGGTACAAAAGAGGTTATATATGAGCTCACAGGTGTTTGAAAATGGGAAAATACACTGTATGGCGAGTGCAGAGCAAATTGTGCAAGGTTTCCCGTCTTTTTCTCTCTTAAAATCAGCACCCCAAGCCTCTTATTTATAGGCAAAAGGTGTCGCAGAGTGTGTACTGCGGGTCACCATGCAGTGTGTACGGGGCGGGGTCGGGTCGGCCGGTTACATTGGGTCGGTCGTCTCGAAATCGTCGTGCACTCGAACCTTTGTAATGTCCACTCGGATTTTGAGAAGTGCAATCCGGGCATCCGTTTGGAGGTATTCAGGACGTATTTTGGACCGCCGTTGTCGAGAGTTGTACGATGGCATGGAATTAGAGTTTGTACGAAGTCTTTGAAGATGGGACGATGCCCTCCGGTCTTCAAGTTTCAACTTTCATCTGTTACCCCGCACAATAGTCACTCGGGATTGGTTAGCCTTGTGGGAAATTGTTGCGTAGAGACGAGACGTGGCATCGTGTTGGACGAGATGGCGATGTTGCCCCTCACCGGTGTTATTCTTGGGATTGGTAGATAAGCGAGACATTGCTCGACTTTCTTTGAGATTGAATTGCTTGCATTTGTTGAAGGTCCTCATTGTCATCTTTGAGTGTGCCCTGTCTTCCCGATGTTATTATTGTGTTGTACGGTGTTTTTTATCAGTGAGTCTTAGAGATTGAAGCGATGGCATTTGAAACAAGCATTTCGGGGTCATCTCCAAAGCGCATTCCTTGGGGTTATCACCAAGGTTGGTGGCTATTCCATGGTTGGGGCCGAGGCCCGGATACCTCGGGGTTATCTCCAGAGATTAATCGGTCTTCTCTCCTGTGTGTTTCGGTATTGTGTCTGCGGTGTCTCGGGGTTAGATCCGAGGTTGAAACCGTTACTCCCAGATTGCGATCCGGGGTTAATGTTGAACTTCCGGTAGTGTCCGATATGGATTTGGATTGTCTTTCAGGGTTCTCTCTTAAAAGACGAATCTATCTTCCTGCAATTTTAGTAACAGTAGTACAGAAAATTTTGAGTGTCTACACTCACTATTCCAGTATCCAGTTTCTTCTAAGGTAAGGGATATTATTTTGTTCAGTATTCATAGGAATAATATTTTCTTCCATACTTTGTAGTATGTGAGTAATATTATTTCGTCTCGTATTATACCATCTTTCAGTTAAAGTATTGCTTCTATATTCCGTGAAATTAGTAGAATATCCTTGAAATTTGCGCTTCATCTAGTATCGCTTCACATGGATATTTTCTGCACATTCTTGTTAAATTTTAAGTTTTTCATGCCGGAGTACTTTCCATAAGTACTATACATTTATACGGTACTATTCACAAAAGTACTATTCACGGGTACTATTCACAAAGTACTATTCCCGAAGTATTATTCACAGGGTACTATTCACGGGTACTACTAGTTACCTGAAAAATATATTTCTTTTCTGTCCAAATTATTTTTGGTACATAAATATTATTCTTGAATTTTACTCTACAAAGCAGTATCATGTTGACAATTTGGATATTTTTAAACTCTCGATAAATTTAAAGTCTTTAATATTTATCCTTAATTTTGTTTGATTTGATTTCGTTTGATTAATGCTTATGCCATCTCATCATCCTCATGTTTATATTGTGATGAAAGTCATCTTTGGCTTACGTGCATAGATGGACTGTTGATTGGTATGATTATTACCAGGAATTATTAGGTATAATCATGACCGTAATGTGACGAATGATGTGGTGAAAGTCCTAATTGGCCTGTAGTTCATTGATGAACAATTGTTGGTATGATTATGACCAAGGATTATTCAGTATAATCATGACCGTTGATGATTACATGAATATCCTTGGCCGTGATGAAGGGATGATTCGATTTTATTTATTAAGCTGAGTCTCAGTGATAAAGTTGATGAAAAACTTTTTAAATCATAGAAGATAGTAGATTTTATGCTCTACTTGACTCTTCTAATGGATTGCTTATTCCGCTACAGTTGTTGATCTAAAACTTGTTGTCTATTATATTCTATCGGTTGTTATCTTTGTTGAAGGCTAAGGATAATTTATTCTCGCATTATCTTAGTCATAATATTTCTTCTTGGGCTAGTTGAGCTCACCCTTTCTTTCACCGCTTCTCTTGAGAAATGAGAATATAGCCGGGATGAGTCGGGGAATGGATTGACGGTCCAGATGGTTGTTTTAGTAGTCCTCACTATTCTATAAAATAGTGTGACAATAAATGTAATGAGGACTCCATTGATTGTTTATATTGTCTAGATGACAATACTCTTATTGAAACTCTTAGATTATATTTTGTCGTATTTTACACGACTGTTGTATAATTAAGTTGTATTTGAATTTTGTACCATGTATTTGGCGACTTAAGATGGCTAATGTATATCTATTTTGGGGGCGTCACAGTTGGTATCAAAGCTTAGGGATATAATCCCTGGCTGAGATGTGAGACAAGAACTAAGAGAGGAGAGACGGGGAATTCCTTCGCTAGTATGACCTACCTATGTTTATTTGGTATTTAATTGGTCGGTCAGAGTATAGGGATAATATGTGATATGTCAATTAACCCTTATTTTGTGACAGTGATTGAAAATGACATCTGAAAATGTTGAGATCAGCAATGAAGCACATGAGACCGTTGAGTCACCAACGAACAATACCTAGGATAATGTGCAATAGGAAGACAATAATCCTCAGGTGGAAACACTGACAACTCTCGGTTGGTCACCGCTAAGCAGTTCAAGGAGCTGGGACTGCCGGAGTTTTTAGGAAAGCCAGAACCACTTAAGGCGAAGATGTGGTTAAAGCAGATCACCAAGATATTTGATGTCTTGGGATGCTCCGAGGAGCAAAAGGTTCCCTTTCCCACCTTCATGTTGCGAGGAAAGGCGATTCATCGGTGGAATCAAGAAAAGCGTACTCACCGCCGCACTCAAAATGTCTTGGGAGAAGTTCCAAGAGCTATTCAACGACAAGTACTTTTCCGAAAGTATTCGTCACATGAAGGAGGTGGAGTTTATCACGTTGGAGCAAAATAATATGACCGTGTCGCAATACGAGGACAAATTTGCGGAGTTATCCCGGTTTGCATCCTATTTGGTCGATAATGAGGAGCGAATGACGCGAATATTTCTAAGAGGTTTGAAACCCGATATACGGAAATACCTCATTTCTCACAAACTTTGTTTATATTCAGATGTTGTGAATAGGGCTCAGTTATTGGAGCGCGATAATGAGTCAGCACAACCAAAAGGTAACGAGCAATAACACGATAATAATCATACCGGTGGCGGCGCCCATCTAACAATGATAACCATCGTGGGGAAATTATCATGCCAAGAATGGTAACCACTTCCGTGGTAATCATGGCCAAGATAATAGGAGTGGAAATTTCAAGAAGAGAAGGTTCAACAACGATGGAAAGATAGCGGCACCAACACACGCTTTTCAAGAAGGAGAACGACCACCAATCAGTATGCTTCAAATGCGAAGGGAGGGGCATATCACCAAGTTGCACGATGCGCCTAAAGCATGTTATAATTGTGGAAAAGAAGGTCACCTAGCCCGATTTTTATCATGACACCAACGCCAAGTCCAAATGGGACTAATGGCACCAAAGGCGGATATGGACAAAACAAAGTCGGTGGTTTCAGGAAGAGCGTTTTTCATGACTTCTAAAAAAGCGAGTAACCCAAACGAAGTTAGCACGGGTTAGTTAATTATAAATTCTTGCGAAGTCTATACCTTATTAGATACCGGTTCTACCCATTCTTTTATCTCTCTTGCTTGCGCTCAACGTTTAAATTTCACCCCAAAGAAGTTAGAGTGTGAGTTATTGGTTGAAACTTCGTTAGTATAAACCTTCGTTACCTCCACTGTTTATAAATCTTATTTGACTCAAATCGACACTTTCACGTTACCTGTCGATCTTATCTCTTTGAAAATACTTGCCCTTGATGTGATTTTAGGAATCGATTGGTTAACTACTCATCATGCCAAAATTGATCATTTTCGTAAGGTTGTTAGCTTTCATATTCTTAACCAACCTGTTATGCGAATTCAAACAACCAAACCACTAAAGTTAATCACTGTTATATCAATCCATAAGTAAAGAGCCCCGAGCCTTTCGCTGGTGACTTCCAAGTCTTGGAATACACCGCTAGAATATCCGTAGGGGACGTCGTGAATAACGGTGGCAAGTTGATAAGTATCAATGTGACGTGCTATCCAAGTCTTGGATGAGAGTCACAGTTTTTTTTTCTATCGTTAATAAATTTCTTGACGTATTCTTTGAAGACTTCTTAGCCTAACCCTAGAGTGTAAAATCGAATTTTGTATTGACCCCAGTACAAAACCCATTTCTAAAACCCTTAAATATTTTTTCAACTAAAACGAACGTATCATGCGCCAAAGACGTTGGCTCTAGCTGTTGAAGATTACGACCATACCATTCAATATCATCGTGGAAGAGCGAACGTGGTAGCTGACGCGTTGAGTAAAAGATCGTATGCGATTACGAGTGTGACGTTGTTAACACAAAAACCCATTTCGTATAACTTACAAATGATGAAGATAGAGTTAAAGACTTTAGGGACCCACGTGAAGATAACGAATATACGAGTAGAATCGACTTTAATCGATAAAGTTAAAGCCGCTCAAACTACACACCGGGAGCTGATGAATGTGAAGAAGAAGGTTCAAGAAGGCGTTATCTCAACCCTCATTTAATTGGCTCATTTGAAATCCTCGATCGAGTAGGAACTGTGGCCTATAGACTCGCCTTACTGTTGCCTCCTTTTTAGTCTTAACAAAAGACCTCTAACTCATGCAAGCATACATGTGTCAACAAGAAATACAGAGCAAGTAAAGTATAGATCCCACTGAGAAAGTTTTTTAATTTAAATCACTATGCATTAATTAAATCACTATATTTATATGCTCAAACTAATGACTAAGATTGGTTTGTTCTCGAATTACAAATAACAACTAAAATAATAATAACAACGGAATAAATCGATTCTGGAAATAATGGGATCCTAACTTCATTTAATACTTCATTCAATCGCCACTATCATGCATGACTTGTTCACATATCATAGGAAAGTAGCCAAGAGCACTAAAAGAGTTTTAGCCATTTTTCAATGCACTAAGACCTACTTACACAGCATCCACAGATGATAGACTCTATGTAATCATCAATATAACCAAAATCACTATATGTCTATGTGAAATTGCAACTATATTGATTCTAAGTTCAAGCCCTTATTCTAACTTATACGATGAAACAGTATATGTCTATCTGGTTCACGAAATACATAAGCCATATAAAACAGCCCCAATACGTATACTATCATGATTACAATCCATACTAGCATGTTCATTGTCAATTCCATACAAATACTGAAACGAATGGTGATCAAGCATTCATACATGCAAAACAATCATGATAGACATCCCATATGATATGTAAAATAATCCAGCATTCAAGCATGCAATCAAACTACATATTAAAATCCGTTAGAATCCCATAATGGATTTTAGTTCATGACTGAACTAAAAGTCATTATGGGATCAAATCTAAACATGATTAATAAACAGACAATTGAAAGATGAAAGATAGAACTATCAAACCCAATTGTTAAATAGAATCCACTATTACTATTTAAATCCTCATAAAATTCTAGCAAAATAATAATAATAATCCACTCTGGTGGAAAAATCCCAAGAAGGAGTAGAAAAGTAGAGTTTTGGCCTCCTTCTACGTTGGAATCTCTCCTGGAGAGTAAACTCTAATAAAGATGTAAAGATACGACTTAAGTTATCATAGATACGTCTGACACCAGTCAGATATCGTTTTAAAAACATTACAACCCTTAAAAATTGGAAATTAAAATAAAAAAAAGAAGCTTTTCAGTTCGCTACATGGCCAAGACGCTTCTTCCAGCTTATTACTCTTATGGCATGAGACTTACAAAGAAGTTGTGATGTTCAGTCGGGCTCTCGCGCGGGCGCGCGCTCCCTAGGCTTGTCATGCTCGTGGCCGTGCAACTTGCAGTAGGTTCCATGGTGTGGTTGGTACTTTCATGTACTTGCCAGCCTTCGTTATTCTTCACATTGCGTGACCATGGCTTGCGATTGATGACTTCTGATTCTGCTCTTGAGTTTGGTTCTACAATGTTGCTGCTGCCACTGAAATGTCCTATGTCCATCCATGTT
The DNA here is from genome assembly GCA_020205615.1 of Panax quinquefolius. NCBI lineage: Eukaryota > Viridiplantae > Streptophyta > Magnoliopsida > Apiales > Araliaceae > Panax > Panax quinquefolius. The sequence continues at coordinate 76,121,485 of CM035151.1, forward strand.
TGTCCATCCATGCTCCACTCAATCATCAGCCATGTATATCCTATCTTTTGCCTCGCCTCACGCATCCATTAGTCTCGTGCCCTATAATACAACCAAATTAGGCCGATTCTTGCACTTATTCACCAAAAGGAGTTTTAAGTATATGCAATGCAAACTAACATGAAATGCAACTAAAACGTAATAAAATGTACTTGAGATGGGCATAGTTCTCATGAATTGGTACTCCATAAGTAGGTATAAAACCCACTTATCAAATACCCCCAAACTTGAACCGTTGCTTGCCCTCAAGTAATGCATACTAATGAACAATAAAAATGCAGCTATATTACTAAATTGTGATGCAACTAATCTCACATTATCCCAGCTATCATAGAAATTCTGTCCAATTTGCCTCAGCGAATTTTTTCTAGATTCAAGAATACAGATTCAAATCAAACTGCAGGCATAATGTCATACACTTATAGCTTAAACCATGACTTATGTATATATATGCAACCAAGACTATTCCAACATCTTAAAATAAACTAAGGTTCAACACTGGGCTTAACTGCTTTATTTCTACTCACGAGGGCGACTTTCGCACTTTCCCGCGATGTTTATTGCTATTTTTCTTTTCTTTTTCTTTTTCACATGACTGTGCAATGTTTTACTCCATTAGGTATACTGCTACCCCTTAGCGAGCTTTCAACCAATGACTCCCAGACCATGAAAGACCTTAGGGCGCTAGGTGTAGAGATAATCCCCATGGCATTTCTACTCAAGTAGCTGTATTCCGAAATAAGACTAGCCATGTTATAGCTATTCTTCTTTTCTTTTTCTTTTTTATACACAGATACCCATGTTTTCCCAAAGTTTAAAAAATCAATGTTTTATACAGTCTATACTCACTTTTCACATATTTCCCTTTTTAAAACTACATTTTTCTATCGAGCACTACAACACATGTTTCTTATACCTACAAGCGATTGTGAACACATTTGTGCAAACCGAAAGCATTTAAACAACATTATGAATTTCATTATGTCAAACATTATATCTCAACTCGTATTATCCAAAATACTCAAAAATCATTTAACAAATTCACTATCATCATTGGCTAGACAGAAATTTCTATACGGCAAGAATGGTGACAAATGCAACCTAAACATGAACGTGCAAATATATATGAAAAAATAAACTATATGATGCAAAAATTTAAACTAAACATGCAAGAACTAAAAAACATTTAATTAATCATGTTAAAACTAAAAAAAATTATTAAACTAATCATGCAAAACTACATGCACTACATTATTCCCCAATACCCCCAAACTTAAAATATTCAATGCCCCATTGAATGAAGGTAAAGGGTACGAAAAACTCCCCTAATTATTGGTGGTGCCACCTCCCCGTGGTGAATTTGGTGGTGGATATGGTGTCATGCGGTTCAAATCGAGGCCATTTTAGCGTTGTTCCTAGTCACAAGAAAAGCTTCTACCAAGGCCCTTGTGAGTCCCATCGCAAATGTGCCCAAATTATCGTGACATGGCATCGACTTTTCGCCCCAACCTTCTGAGTCGGCGATCGCCATGGGTGGAACGTCGCGCGCGTGATGCAGCCTACTCATCCGTCTGTGGAGGCACTTGTGGTGGCTCGAAAAGTGGGTCGCATGATGAATCCTAGTCCGCGTGGGTGTGGTACACCACCGCCCAAATCCTCGAATTTTTCAATCGTGGCATGAGTAATGTCTCGGCTTGGGTATTGCATTTGCTCATCGCCTCAACAGATCCCTGATTAGCACAAAACATGGCAACCACGGATGCGTGTGGAATGTTCCCAATGGTTCCTCCCCGTAGATAGCGCAACATATTCTCATGAATGAGATGTTTAATGTCAATGTACTTCCCGGTGATTATGCCCCACAGAATAAGTGCCCTCTCCGCTGTTATTTCGTGCTGATGGGAGGAAGGCATGAGCTTGGCACATATGAACAAGTTCCATGCCTTTGCATAGCGGTTCATGAATGCATCTGGGAATATACGAGGCTGTGTTGTGCCAACTTTATATGTCCATTTCGTACCCGACACACATAACTCTATAATAATCAACTCCATATCGGTCTCCAAATGAGCACCGGTGACCCAATTAGCAATTTCATCATGCAAGGTACATCGAAATTTGACAATTAATCGATGGCACGGGGCTATAATCTACCTCGATACCACGAACCAAAGATATACAAACTCATAGTGACCTCGCATTGGCATAGAACTCACTTGACTATGCTTTCATAGAATGGGCGCTGAGTAGCAATCGATCCACCCACCTCTCTCTCGAATCATGGCGCATAACCGCCATCCCGCCTCCTCCCATTGAATCTTGCTCCTTGACGAATGTCTTCGCCACAATTCGGTAGTACTCTTGTTGAGCTTCCAAGTTTAGGAACTTGGTGTGATCCACAATATCAGCCTCTTGAATGCCCGAAGAGGATGAAGAAGGTGATGCAATAGAATGTGCTCGCTTAGGCCTCATTTATAGTTGATAGAGATTGCACAGATTATATGATGGAGAATAAAGAAAAGCTGAAAAATTGATAACCCCCAATGCTTGTTTCTGCAACCCAAATCAGGAACCCTAGCTTTATATCGCACTTGGAGAAGTTGAAGAGATATGGAAATTTGAACGTGGAGAGAATCGTGGCTATGTGATTGAGAGATGTACGGCATCTCTTTGTAACTGATAGATAGTTAGAGACGTGAGTTATGGAGAGTGAGAGAATTTCGCGTCTGTTATTATTCTAAATGAGAGTCCAAATGGTCCACAACTCTTTTTAAAATGTTCAGATCTGTCTTACTCAGTGTGTGCACATACCATGCAGCGTTTATCTTGGGCTAAAGCTACGCAGCGAGACTTGCAGACTATACTGTTGTCCTGATTGACTTGACGCGTGGGCGCGCGAGTTTGTAGTTCATAGGCCGTGCGACCACGCGATCCTGGTATCTGCAATGCTAAAGTTCAATTCCACTCTGCCTATCAGTGATGCTGTCCAATGATGGCTCCTGCTTAGACATTAATGCACCTTGTTAAGGCATGAATTAGTGGCCACATAATGCTAACATCTTACAAATATTCGTAAAGCAATTCTTGCTACACACTTAAGCATGAAAATCTAATATCCTATTACAATGAATTCGATATAACTACTGAAATAATCCAAAATGAGTAACTAAAAACAAATCAATGGAGATATAAATAATGGGTTGCCTCCCATCCAGCGCTAAGTTATAGTTAATTAGCTTGACTATCTCTGAGGTTCATGTCACAGATAGAATCGAGGTGACTTTCTGTTTGTCCATCTCACCATTAGAATCACTTTTCAATCTCTGGCCATTTACTTCAAGGTGCTTGTCTGGACACTTATCACCCACTGCAACGGTTTTATACGGTGGAGTGGTCTCCAGATATTGAACGTCTTTATCTAATTCCTCATTCTTTACATTTTAATTTTTAGCAACGATACTTTTTAATGGTTCACAATCCACTATACTCTGCACTTCATCATTTAGAACCCGGTTCACCACATCAACCCGGGAGCATTCTTCTTCATCTGTTGGGAACTTTATTGCCTTAAAGACATTAAAGATCACCTCCTGATCATGTATACGCATCGTGAGTTCTCCTTTTTGCACATCTATTGAAGTCCTGCCTGTGGCTAAGAATGGTCTTCCCAGTATAATTGGTATACTTTTATCTTCCTAGTAATCCAAAATGATGAAGTCAGCCAGAAAGATAAATTTGTCCACCTTTACCAAAACATCTTCAATAAGTCCCCGTGGATACGTGATGGATCTGTCAGCTAACTATAATGCAATGTTTGTCGGCTTTGGAACCGGCAATCCCAACTAATTGAATACTGACAAAGGCATCAAATTTATGCTTTCCCCAAGATCACAAAAACATTTTTCAAAATTCATCTTCCCGATTGTGCACGGGATTGTGAAACTGCCTGGATCCTTCAACTTCGGAGGTAACTTCTCCTGAAGTACTGCACTGCATTCTTCTGTCAAGGCTACTGTCTCAAATTCTTCTAATCTTCTCTTCCTTGATAGTATACCCTTCATGAACTTTGCATAGCTTGGCATTTGTCCCAATGCCTCTGCGAACGATATGTTGATCTACAGCTTTTTGAATACCTCCAAGAATTTGCTGAACTGTTTATCTTCCCTTTTCTTATTTAATCTATGCGGATACGGAAGTTGAGTGTGCATTGGTGGTACTGAACTCTTAAATGTCTCCTCTGGACCTGCTTTATCTTTCTCTTCCTGCTGACCCTCAGTTTTTTCCAAATTTTCTTTCTTAATAGTCGGCTCTTCCGCTTTCACGCGCCACGGGTCCTCCTCAAGGTAATCATCACGCACGGGCGCGACTTTAGCAAAGACTGACAAATCTTTCCCAGATCTTAATGTGATCGCTTGACATTGTTCCTTCCCATCTCTTCTTGGATTTGTCTCTGTATTACTTGGCAATGAACCCTGGGGCCTGTTAGTAAGCATGTTGGCCATCTGCTCCATTTGAGTCTCCAAATTCTTTATAGCCATTGCTTGGCTTTTGATCATAACCTCCGTATTTTCCATGTACTTCATCATCATCTCCTCCATTTCTGATTTCTTTTCTTGTTGAGGTGCAGCTGGAGTGTGATGTTGTTGTTGTTGTTGTTGAGAAAATCCCGGCGGAAAAAGTGGTCTAAGATTAAACTGTGGTTGCGCTGGCTGCATCTGAAACTGATTATTCGATTGAAACTGATTCTGCTGAGTCCCTTGGTTATTTGACCAACTAAAGTTTGGATGATTTCGGTTGTTGGGGCGGTATGTGTTCTGAAAATGAACTTGGTCTTTTCTGTAGTTATTCACATACTGCACTGACTCTGAGCTGATAGCACATTGATCCGTCGAGTATGACCCCGCACAAATCTCACATACAAATGCAACCGTCTTTGTTTTACCTTCGGCCAAAGTATCTATCTTCTTTGACATAGGCCGCCATCCGTGGCTTTATAAACCGAGTAATAAAGCATCTACCTCCAACACACCTGCAACTTTGGGCTGTGGCATTTGAGATGTAGGATTTTGAAAATCATTTGATGCCATTGTCTCGATAAGGTTATAGGCTTCTTCATAGCTTTTTATCCATAATGCCCCTCCAGCAGCTACTTCTACAATCGGTCTCGACTGCCATCCCAACCCATTATAGAATGTGTTGATCACCATCCTATCTGGAATACCGTGATGTGGACATTTCCTCAGCATTTCTTTGTATCTCTCACATGCTTCATATAAGAACTCACCCTATTGTTGTTCAAATTGAGATATAGTTGTCCTCATCTTAGCAGTCTTAGCCATTGGGAAGAACTTAGCTAAGAACTTCTGTGCTAAGTCCTCCCATGTAGTTATAGATCTTGCTGGCAAAGAATGAAGCCAACTCCTTGCTTTATCCCTCAATGAGAATGGGAATAGCCTAAGTCTGATAGCATCCTCCGTCACACCGTTGTATCTGAATGTATCACAGATTTTGATGAAGCTCAACAGGTGTTCATTCGGATCATCTGTAGCGGCACCCCTAAACCGCACCAATTGCATCATCCGAATAGTGTCGCTTTTTATCTCGAATGTATTGATGCTATCATTTGATCCGACGATCTTTGGATTGATTCCATTAATATTGGGCATGGAATATTCCTTCAGCGCCCTATGCTCCTCTCTTTGCTCTTCTCCTTGTACCTCGGCTGCCATGTTAGCTATCGTACTTTCTAACTATGCTTGTAATTTTCTCGAACACTGCTTTCCAACCTCTCCCGCTTTATGTTATCCCTAACAAAGTTAAATCGGGGTTGGATGATCATGCGTCTTAGCATAAATATTTATCCAAATTCCTGAAATAAAAACAAAAACTGAAATGAGATAAGACTAGAATTGTCTAAGTCATACAATCTAGCTTAAAACTAATGATAATAATACTAAGATTGGTTTGTTCTCGAATTACAAATAACAACTAAAACAATAATAACAACGGAATAAATCGATTCTGGAAATAATGGGATCCAAACTTCATTTAATACTTCATTCAATCGCCACTATCATGCATAACTTGTTCACATATCACAGGAAAGTAGCCAAGAGCACTAAAAGAGTTTTAGCCATTTTTCAATGCACTAAGACCTACTTACACAGCATCCACAGATGATAGACTCTATGTAATCATCAATATAACCAAAATCACTATATGTCTATGTGAAATTGCAACTATATTGATTCTAAGTTCAAGCCCTTATTCTAACTTATACGGTGAAACAGTATATGTCTATCTGGTTCACGAAATACATAAGCCATATAAAATAGCCCCATATGCGTATACTATCATGATTACAATCCATACTTGCATGTTCATTGTCAATTCCATACAAATACTGAAACAAATGGTGATCAAGCATTTATACATGTAAAACAATCATGATAGACATCCCATATGATATGTAAAACAATCTAGCATTCAAGCATGCAATCAAACTACATATTAAAATCCGTTAGAAATATCCCATAATGGAGTTTAGTTCATGACTGAACTAAAAGTCATTATGGGATCAAATCTAAACATGATTAATAAACAGACAATTAAAAGATGAAAGATAGAACTATCAAACCCAATTGCTGAATAGAATCCACTATTACTATTTAAATCCTCATAAAATTCCAACAAAATAATTATAATAATCCACTCTGGTGGAAAAATCCCAAGAAAGAGTAGAAAAGTAGAGTTTTGGCCTCCTTCTACGTTGGAATCTCCCCTAGAGAGTAAACCCTAATTACGATGTAAAGATACGACTCAAGTTATCAAAGATACGTCTGACACCAGTCAGATATCGTTTTAAAAACATTACAACCCTTAAAAATTGGAAATTAAAATAAAACAAATCAAGATCTTCAGTTCCTAGACGCTGCCGCTTCCTCCAGCCTATTACTCACATGCGAGACTTTACGAAGAAGTCGTGATGTTCAAATAGAAGCTCTCATGGCGCACGCTCCCTAGGCTTGTCATTCTCATGCCGCGATAACTTGCGAGGGGTTCCATGGTCCATTTGGTACTCAGACGGCGCGTGCTGCTTTCAAGCTCTTCCCCGCCACCACGACTTGTAGTTGATAGCTTCTGATTCTGCTCCTGAGTTTGGTTCTCCAATGTTGCTGCTGCTATTGAAATGTCCTATGTCCATCCATGCTCCACTCAATCCTCAGCCATGCATATCCTATCTTTTCCCTCTCCTCACACATCCATTAGCCTCGTGCCCTATAATACCACCAAATTAGGCCGATTCCTGCACTTATTCACCAAAAGGAGTTTTAAGTATATGCAATGCAAACTACCATGAAATGAAACTAAAACGTACTAAAATGTACTTGAGATGGGCATAGTTCGCATGAATTGGTACTCCATAAGTAGGTATAAAACCCACTTATCACTTACCGCTAAGTATGTCGCGTGTTCATAACATTTTTTTTACGTATCGATGTTACGTAAATATGTTGACAACTCGAACCACATTATTGAATTAAACTAGACGAGATAGCAGAAGATTTAACGTATGAGGAGATACGTGTTAAAATCTTGGATAAGAAAGATCTTATTTAACACTCAAAGGTTATACCTCAAGAGTTAGAATCTGAAATGAAGTCAAGGTATCCTTATCTCTTCTAAGATACTAGGTAATGCGACGTAAATTTCGAGGCAAAATTTCATAAGGAGGGGAGATTGTGAGACCCCAAATTTTATGAATAAAGATTTAAATTTCTCGAAATATTTTTTTTAATATTATGGTGTGGATTTGACATAATGTTATAGTTGTGGGTAATATTTATAAATTTTACAAAGTAAGCAAGTTGTTATATAATATTCGATTGGTCGGGGAATATTCATTTTAACAGGGAATATTCGTACGATGGCACAATCATTGGTGGACCCCACAATGGAAGTATTGTCGTAGTTAGAAAATGATGTAATTATCTTTTATTAAAAATTACTACGAAAGTGTTACCCTTAAAACCGTTGAACTACTCCTTAGTAAAAGTACGATGTATACGCATGGTTGCATAAGAAGCACTACGGTATTGATTATTGATGCTTACGTAAGAAGTCACCGCTTATACTCAATTATTTCTACAAAGAATTCTTTGAATCATATCTCTCATATTATTGATTTAATTGTTGTCACAATATCATCTCGCATAATATGTTATATTATTAAATCAATAATTGAGACGACAAAATTATTCATATTATTATTTGCAATATCGACAATGTCTAGAAGTTCATCGAGGAGAGGTTTGGTCACCTAATTGCGCTACTAATAAGGAAAAATCCTTATCTGAAGCCCTTTTTTACGGAATGACCAGTTGTTAAATATTGTGAATTATAATATTTATGATGAATATGTTTGTGTTGAGTAAAGATGAAATTGATAGTTCCATTGTGTTGGGATTATTAGTGTTAGTGGAAATCGATATTTATTTCGATAATAATTGATGTCTGGAGGTTATATTGACCAATCGGGTAATTCACCGGATAAATGAGCAATTAAGTGCTATTAATTCACATGCTTATAACTATGTGTTCACATGTGTGTACTAATGATTCACATGATTTACTATTAGGGGAGATGGTGCAAGATTGATAATACTTGCATGACTAAATTAAAATGGAGGTATAGATGAAGGTACTATACTTTAATTAGTTTTTTCACATGATTATACTATTAAGTCACATGAATGAACTATTGATTCACATGATTTACTATTAGGGGAGGTGGTGCAAGTTTGATAATACTTGCAGAACTAAATTAAAAATGAAGTAAAAGAGGAAGGTATTATACTGTAATATTTTGAGCCCCATAATGTGCAATTATTGAAACTATATTTCCCTATAAATAGAAGGTCATTCTTCCTTCATTTCTCACCAATTCACTAAGTCTCACAAGAGCAATTATTATAGTGAGAAAGAAGTAGGGAAGTCTACTACCTCACTATTCCAGTATCCAGTTTCTTTTAAGGTAAGGGATATTATCTTGTTCAGCATTCATATGAATAATATTTTCTTCCAAACTCTGTAGTATGTGAATAATATTATTTCATCTCGTATTATACCATCATTCGGTTAAAGTATTGCTTCTATATTCCGTGAAATTAGTAGAATATCCTTGAAATTTGCGCTTCATCTAGTATCGCTTCACAAGGATATTTTTTGCACGTTCTTGTTATATTTTAAGTTTTTCATGTCGGAGTACGGTCCATGAGTACTATGCATTTATACGGTACTATTCACAAAAGTACTATTCACAGGTACTATTCATAAAGTACTATTCCCGAAGTACTATTCACATGGTACTATTCACGGAGTACTATTTACCCGAAAAATATATTTCTTTTCTGTCCAAATTATTTTTGGTACATGAATATTATTCTTGAATTTTACTCTACAAAGCAGTATCATGTTGACAATTTGGATATTTTTAAACTCTCGATAAATTTAAAGTCTTTAATATTTATCCTTAATTTCGTTTGATTAATACTTATATCATTGTCATCATCATCATGCTTATATTGTGATGAAAGTCATCTTTGGCTTACGTGCATAGATGGACTGTTGATTGGTATGCTTATGACTAGGGATTATTCGGTATAATCATGATCGTAATGTGACGAATGATGTGGTGAAAGTCCTCATTGGCTTGTAGTTCATTGATGGACAATTTTTGGTATGATTATGACCAGGGATTATTCGGTATAATCATGACCGTTGATGATTACATGAATATCCTTGGCCATGATGCAGGGATGATTCGATTTTATTTATTAAGCTGAGTCTCAATGATAAAGTTGATGAAAAACTTTTTAAATCATAGAAGATAGTAGATTTTATGCTCTACTTGACTCTTCTAATGGATTGCTTATTCCGCAGCAGTTGTTGATCTAAAACTTGTTGTCTATTATATTCTATCAGTTGTTATACTGTTGAAGGCTAAGGATAATTTATTCTGCATTATCTTAGTCATAATATTTCTTCTCGGGCTAGTTGAGCTCACCCTTTCTTTTACCGTTTTCTCTTGAAATGAGAATATAGCCGGGGATGAGTCGGGGAATGGATTGATCATCCGATGATGGTTGTTTTAGTAGTCCTCACTATTCTATAAAATAGTGTGACAATAAATGTAATGAGGACTCCATTAAGTGTGGATATTGTCTAGATGATAATATTCTTATTGAAACTCTTAGATTATGTTTTGTCGTATTTTACACGACTGTTGTATAATTAAGTTGTATTTGAATTTTGTACCATGTATTTGGCGACTCAAGTTGGGTGATGTATATCTATTTTGGGGGCGTCATAGTTGGTATCAATGCTTAGGGATATGATCCCTGGCTGAGATGTGAGACAAGAACTAGGAGGGGAGAGACGGGGAATTCCTTCGCTAGTATGACCTACCTAAGTTTATTTGGTATTTAATTGGTCGGTCAGAGTATAGGGATAATATGTGATATGTCAATTAACCCTTAATTTGTGACAGTGTTTGAAAATAACATCTAAAAATATTGAGATCAGCAATGAAGCACATGAGACCGTTGAGTCACCAACGAACAATACCCAGGATAATGTGCAACAGGAAGACAATAATCCTCAGGTGGAAACACTGGCAACTCTCGGATGGTCACCGCTAAGCTGTTCAAGGAGCTGGGATCGCCGGAGTTTTTAGGAAAGCCAGAACCACTTAAGGCGGAGACGTGGTTAAAGCAGATCACCAAGATATTTGATGTCTTGGGATGCTCCGAGGAGCAAAAGGTTCCCTTTGCCACCTTCATGTTGCGAGGAGAGGCAAATTACTTGTGGGTATCAGTAAAACATACTCAGCATACCGCACTCAAAATGTCTTGGGAGAAGTTCTAAGAGCTGTTCAACGACAAGTACTTTCCCGAAAGTATTCGTCACATGAAGGAGGTGGAGTTTATCAAGTTGGAGCAAAACAATATGACCGTGTCGCAATACGAGGCTAAATTTGCGGAATTATCCCGGTTTGCATCCCATTTGGTCGATAATGAGGAGCGAATGTTTCTAATAGGTTTGAAACCCGATAAACGTCAATACCTCATTTCTCATAAACTTTGTTTATATTTAGATGTTGTTAATATAGCTCAGTTATTGGTGGGCGATAATGAGTCAGCACAACCAAAAGGTAACGAGCAACAACACGATAATAATCATACAGGTGGCAACGGCCATCGGAACAATGATAACCATCGTGGGGGAAATTATCATGCCAAGAATGGTAACCACTTCGGTGGTAATCATGGCCAAGATAATAGGAGTGGAAATTCAAGAAGAGAAGATTCAACAATGATGGAAAGATAGCAGCACCAACACCCGTTTTCAAGGAAGGAGAACGACCACCAATTGTATGCTTCAAATGCGGAGGGGAGGGATATATCAGTCCAAGCTGCACGATGCAGTCCAAAGTATGTTACAATTGTGGAAAAGAAGGTCACCTAGCACGATTTTGTCGTACACCAAAGTCAAGTCCAGCTGGGACGGTGGCACCAAAGGCGGATCTGAGACAAAACAAAGTCGGTGGTTTTTCAGAAGAAGAGTTTTTCGTGACTTCTCAAAAAGCGAGTAACCCAAACGGAGTTAGCACGGGTTAGTTAATTATAAATTCTTGCAAAGTCTATACCTTATTAGATACCGGTTCTACCTATTCTTTTATATCTCTTGCTTGCGCTCAACGTTTAAATTTGACCCCAGAGAAGTTAGAGTGTGACTTATTGGTTGAAACTTCGTTAGTATAAACCTTCGTTACCTCCACTGTTTATAAATCTTATTTGATTCAAATCGACACTTTCACGTTACCTGTCGATCTTATCTCCTTGAAAATACTTGCCCTTGATGTGATTTTAGGAATCGATTGGTTAACTACTCATCATGCCAAAATTGATCATTTTCGTAAGGTTGTTAGCTTTCATATTCCAAACCAACCTGTTATGCAAATTCAAGCAACCAAACCACTAAAGTCAATTACTGTTATATCAAGCCATAAGTAAAAAGCCCCGAGCCTTTCGCTGGTGACTTCCAAGTCTTGGAATACACCGAAGCCAGAATATCCGTAGGGGACGTCGTGAATAACGGTGGCAAGTTGATAGGTATCAATGTGACGTGCTATCCATGTCTTGGATGAGAGTCACAGTTTTTTTTTCTATCGTTAATAAATTTCCTGACGTATTCTCTGAAGACTTCTTAGCCTAACCCTAGAGCGTAAAATCGAATTTTGTATTGACCCCAGTACAAAACCCATTTCTAAAACCCTTAAATATTTCTTCAACTAAAACGAACGTATCATGCGCCAAAGACGTTGGCTCGAGCTGTTGAAGATTACGACCATACCATTCAATATCATCATGGAAGAGTGAACGTGGTAGCTGATGCGTTGAGTAGAAGATCGTATGCGGTTACGAGTGTGACGTTGTTAACACAAAAACCCATTTCGTATAACTTACAAATGATGAAGATAGAGTTAAAGACTCTAGGGACCCACGTGAAGATAACGAATGTACGAGTAGAATTAACTTTAATCGATAAAGTTAAAGCCGCTCAAACTACACACCTGGAGCTGATGAATGTGAAGAAGAAGGTTCAAGAAGGCGTTATCTCAACCCTCGATTTAATTGGCCCATTTGAAATTCTCGATCGAGTAGGAACTATGGCCTATAAACTCGCCTTACCGCTAAGTATGTCGCGTGTTCATAACGTTTTTTTTACGTATCGATGTTACGTAAATATGTGGACGACCCGAACCACATTATTGAATTAAAACTAGACGAGTTAGCAAAAGCTTTAACGTATGAGGAGATACGTGTTAAAATCTTGGATAAGAAAGATCGTATTCAATACTCAAAGGTTATACCTCAAGAGTTAGAATCTAAAATGAAGTCAAGGTATCCTCATCTCTTCGGCATACCAGGTACGTACATAAATTTCGAGGGCAAAATTTCATAAGGAGGGGAGATTGTGAGACCCCAAATTTTATGAATAAAGATTTAAATTTCTCGAAATATTTTTTTTAATATTATGGTGTGGATTTGATATAATGTTATAGTTGTGGGTAATATTTATAAATTTTACAAAGTAAGCAAGTTGTTATATAATATTCGATTGGTCGGGGAATATTCATTTTAACAGGGAATTTTCGTACGATGGCACAATTATTGGTGGACCCCACAATGGAAGTATTGTCGTAGTTAAAAAATAACAGAATTATCTTTTATTTAAAATAACGGTAGTGTTACCATTAAAACCGCTGAACTACTCGGTTGTAAAAAGTACGATGTACGGCGTAGTTGCATAGTAGCACACGGTATTGATTATTGATGCTTACGTAGGAAGTCACTCAGTTATACTCAATTATTGCTACAGTAATTGCTGCATAATATCTCTCATATTATTGATTCAATTGTTGTCACAGTATCATCTGCATAATATGTTATATTATTAAATCAATAATTAAGACGACAAAGTTATTCATATTATTATTTACAATATTGACAATGTCTAGAAGTTCTGTCAAGTAGAGGTTTGGTCACCTAATTGCGAGCCAATAAGGAGAAATCCTTATCGGAAATCCCCTCTTTCCAGAGAACGACCTGGTTGTTAAATATTGTGAATTATAATATTAATGATGAATATGTTCGTGTTGATTAAAGATGAAATTGATAGTTCCATTGTGTTGGGATTATTAGTGTTAGTGGAAATCAATATTTATTTCGATAATAATTGATGTCTGGAGGTTATATTCACCAATCGGTTAATTCACAGGATAAATGAGCAATTAATTGCTATTAATTCACATGCCTATAACTATGTGTTCACATGTGTGTACTATTGATTCACATGATTTACTATTAGGGGAGTTGGTGCAAGATTGATAATACTTGCATGACTAAATTAAAAATGGAGGTATAGATGAAGGTACTATACTGTAATTAGTTTTTTCACATGATTATACTATTAAATCACTTGAATGAACTATTGATTCACATGATTTACTATTAGGGGAGGTGGTGCAAGTTTGATAATACTTGCAGGACTAAATTAAAAATGAAGAAAGTGAGGAAGGTATTATATTGTAATATTTCGAGCCCCATGATGTGCAATTATTGAAACTATATTTTTTTATAAATAGAAGCTCATTCTTCCATCATTTCTCACCAATTCACTAAGTCTCACACGAGCAATTATTATAGAGAGAAAGAAGTAGGGAAGTCTGCTACCTCACTATTCCAGTATCCAGTTTCTTCTAAGGTAAGGGATATTATTTTGTCCAGTATTCATAGGAATAATATATTCTTCCATACTCTATAGTATGTGAGTAATATTATTTCGTCTCGTATTAAACCATCATTCGGTTAAAGTATTGCTTCTATATTCCGTGAAATTAGTAGAATATCCTTGAAATTTGCGCTTCATCTAGTATCGCTTCACAAGGATATTTTCTGCACATTCTTGTTAAATTTTAAGTTTTTCATGCCGGAGTACTGTCCATGAGTACTATCCATTTATACGGTACTATTCACAAAAGTGTTATTCATAGGTACTATTCACAAAGTACTATTCCCGAAGTATTATTCATAGGGTACTATTCACGGGGTACTATTTACCCGAAAAATATATTTCTTTTCTGTCCAAATGATTTTTGGTACATGAATATTATTCTTGAATTTTACTCTACAAAGCAGTATCATGTTGACAATTTGGATATTTTTAAACTTTGGATAAATTTAAAGTCTTTAATATTTATCCTTAATTTCGTTTAATTTGATTTCGTTTGATTAATGCTTATATCATTGTCATCATCCTCATGCTTATATTGTGATGAAAGTCATCTTTAGCTTACGTGCATAGATGGACTGTTGATTGGTATGATTATTACCAGGGATTATTCGGTATAATCATGACCGTAATGTGACGAATGATATGGTGAAAGTCCTCATTGGCCTGTAGTTCATTGATGGACAATTGTTGGTATGATTATAACCAGGGATTATTCGGTTTGAAATTGTTTAATAATTTCTTCTTTAACCTTTAAACTCCACTCAGGTTTCAATCGCCTGAGCTTTTGCTTGACTGGCTTGAATCCCTCTTTAATGGGAAGGTGATGAAGGACAATGTCAGTGGAAAAATCCACCATGTCTTTATGAGACCATGCAACACATCCTGGAATTGGGTTAGTAGTGTAACCATGTCATTCCTCTGGTTTGGAGTGAGATCTGAACCAATCTGGATTAACTTAGGGCTTTCTAAGGTTTCGAGATTGAAGGAGGTGGTCTGATCAAGGTTGGGTTTAGGTTTGTCTTTGACCCATTCTTTGATCTCCTGAAGTATCTCAATGTCCTCTTGTATTTCCATCAAGTCTGAGTCCAACTTTTCATCAAAGTTACAATCCTTGTGGAGAAGAGGCATCTTATCAGCAAGTACAGTCACATCTAAATTTAGAGTCATGAAACAAAATATGCTTTCACTTAATATATGAAACCGTTTAATCATAGAAAGTATTATCATGTACTAACAAAACAACTGCTAATATTGTACAAAAAAGTAAGCAATTAATGATATCTACAAGGCAGAATGAGTTTATGCCCGTTTTACCCTTGTCGACCAATGCAAGGAGTGATGTTCCAATTGTCGAGGGCAAAGTCCTGGTGGACTGCAGTGATGGAGGGGCTGTCATCATCCTCCTTTTCCCAAATGATGACCATTATGTCTGGGCAATCATCGTCAGGGGTATATCTGTTTGTATGCTCATCACGGACAATGATGCGTATACTGGACATCATTCTGGTGATGTCTTACTTACGTTTTTGTTCCTCTTCTTCCACTTTGGGATCAGGAACTATGACCTCTTTCCCCTTGACCAGTATCGACTTGGGAAATAACATAGCCATTACGTTGGCTGGCACCTTTACCAGAGATTGTGCGGGCTTAGGATTTACAAGTGGAGATAATCATCGTGTGGCTGAAGCTGGAGGAATCTGCTTGTGCTTATGAGGATCCATGTGACTGGAACTGGCAGAATAGCCTAGTCCAGCTGTCTTGGTTTGAATGGACATTTGAATCGGGCGCTTAATACCCTGATGATTTTTACCCAACCCTTGTCCAAGCTGATAACCCAATGACATCATTTCTTGAGTAGCTACCATCACTTCGACAAAAATCTTGGGTACGGGAAATGGCATCCCAATGGAATGGTAGTGAGTGTTGCTCACTTCCAAGGTATGAAAACAGACCGGTTCAACTTCTGAGTTAAAGCTAATGAGTGGTATGTCACCCTATTCAGGACATTCCAGTTCAGCATTAACCGTGACTAGGCTGTCGTTAATGATGTATTTAAGTTGTTGGTGAAGAGTGGAGGGGACAGCCCCAGCCATATGAATCCACGGTCTTCCCAATAACAGGTTGTATCCTGAATCTATCTTGAGTGCGTGAAAAGAGACAAAGAATGTATGGGGACCAATCTCAATTGGCACTTCAATCTCTCCGACTAAATTACGGCGGGATCCGTCAAAAGCTTTAATAACCATATGGCTGCTTCGGATCTGTTTGAGATTGACGTTCATCTTCACTAAAGTACCACAAGGACAGATATTCAGAGACGAACCTCCATCTATCAAGACTCCAGCTAGCATGTATCCGGAGGACAAAACCGCAATGTGCAACAGCTTATAATGACCAGTCCCTTCTGGCGGTATGTCATCATCAGTGAAAGATATCACATTGTTGTTAAAAATATGATCAACCAAATGTTGAAATTTTTCCACATCTACTGATTTCAGCAAGTAGGCTTCTTCCAAAACCTTCAGTAAGATCTTCATATGATCCTCGAAAGAGAAAACCAAGTCCAGTATTGAAATTTGATGTGGAGCTTCTCTTAAGCTTAAAACCACCTTGGCCTCATTATGGCCCATAGTACGGAGGAATTTTTCAATTTTCTCTATGGGAATTTTCCCCTTTAATTTGATGGTAGGCTTCATCACCTGTTGGGGAAGATACAATGGATTCTCCTTCAACACTACATCATTTGTATGAGAGGTGGATCCTTCAGCTTCTCCATAATTCCATGGGAATTTT